>DWKL01001807.1:0-13831 GCA_018249415.1 Phareas burnsi | reverse complement strand
GCGAGAAATATTTTAAAATTAAACTAAAGCCAACACAAATTTTAATAATCCTCACATATATAGGTTTTTTTTTAGAAGAGTAGCAAGCGAGCGTGCTCGTCACCTGATGTAAAATGGTCTCTGAAGCCCATGAACACCCACATCTAACCTCAAATAGGACCTCAACTGCCCTTAAACAAAAATGCCGTTATCCAGCCGATTTTGACATTCTAAAGTTTTCGTGATCAGTAACATACGAATTAAAACTTTCACAATTTGAAAGTGCTCTGTTAGATCTATTTTGACATCTCAAACTCTTAAATATGACGTCAAGTTATTCAGTAGCACTTATTTTTAAAACATTCCTCCTATTATACCATAACTCGAAAATTGGTTTTCGGATCTAACAGCATAATAGCTTAAATGCGGCAGAATGCCCATATAGTATAAAAAAAATTAAAAAAGTTGATCTGAGCCCAAATGTCTTAATTCAACATAAATTTACTTAAAACAGTTAAAAAATAAAAACTAGTTTTATATTGTGTATTTTATGCACAAATGTCTAGGAAACGATTATTCTTATTTCGTTTCCCTTATATAAGAAAATTTAATGTAACATTTAAGATTTAATCGACACGGTGGCATCGAAACGATAATGGCTTAGTGCATCCGCCATTTGCATTTCGCTTTGGGCGGGAAAGGAAAATGGCCGCGTTTCCCCTCGTTTTTTACACTACTGAGAAAGTAAATCATTAGAAAACATAAACCTATACTTTCGTCTTGTGTGGTAACATCTAGAACTTGTCATAATTATAGCTATTAAGGTCTATTGATATCAGCTAAATCTATTTATCATTGCTATCTATTGTGTTATTGATCATAGCATTTATATTTCCATTACGTCTTTATATGGTCTATCTCTCTATGTATGCACGCACGCTTAGAGACGACTACGCATCAAACATATCGTAGAGCGCAACATTAATATAAAAAAACCGGCCAAGTACTAGTCGGACTCGCGCAATTAGGGTTCCGTACAGACTTGTTAGGTATGTAAATAAGTTTATAATTGCATTTTTTTTGTGATTTACTTTGGGGTTTTATAAATTTACGGTCATCGGATTTTTCCCTTTACTTCTGCTATAAGATATTGCTTTTTGCCAAATTTCACGATTCTCGGTCAACGGGAAGTACCCTAAAGATTTTGATTCGCTTTCAAGTGTCAAAATATGCAACATGAACAGCTGTATCTTCTGAATACGTTGACTTTGATGCTTTATTTTACAAACTCCAACAAATAACAGACCTTAGTTTTGATGTTAATTTCAATTAATAACTCTGCGCGTTCCTGACAAAAAGGATCTTGACAGACAAACCGATAGACGGACAACGAAGTCATTCTATAATCTTTATATGTTGACTTTTCCCTTTTGAAGTACGAAATTCTCAACATTGAATAAAAATTGAATATTATTCTAACTCAGGAGTCCATTTTGCTGCCTTAAAATAAAAAATAATGTTGTATTGTCTTTCCTCTGTCAATGTATGTATATATATGTATATGTAAGAAATGTATATATATATGTATATATACTCGGACTATGTGACTCGAACAATGGCGCGCGATATATGAGTATTCCAACTTAATCCTCAAAAGTGGGAACGTATCCGTGACCGAACTAATGTTTGACCTCATAACCACGTGAAGGACCTCAATCTTATTTAATTATCAATGTCTTCGTGCGGCAGGGACCATTTATGAAAACATTCTCGTTTGTTAGTTTTATTTTATAAAAAAGTATATACTAAGCGAACTAATAATAAAAATGTTAATAATTAAATTAAGTTAGCGTTTAAAGCCATATAACAGTAATATAAATTAATAATTCTTGATAAGGATCATTAAAACAGTAAATCCAAATTATTCTTATTAAATTATACCCGCCCTCTCTAATGTAATTCCGATGTCGAACCGTGGCTTACATGCTGTAATTTAAGTTTACATGTGCAATAAAAAAATAAATTTATTATTAAATTTATTTTACTTTTTAAACTACGTAAACTTTAACTTCTCGTTAACGGCATCATATGTTTTATTATCGAAAATGTCTCGGCACTGTCGAATGTGGCATTTTATTAACTCTTATTCGTTTGGCGCAGAATACGCGCGCGGCACGCGATGGCACGCCCGCCGCACGCTACCGGCCCCGAAATATCCCCGACGTTTACCGTACTGCCTTTTACTTAGCCAAACTTGAATACTATAGATGTGAATGTTATAGAATTTATACTAGGTCTAAAGCCATTGCTTCGGAAATATGTGCTTTGCTTCGGAAAATGAAAATCTTTGCTTCAATTTTCCGACCGTGAATCCGTGATGTAACGTTGGTTTTTCTCAATGTTTCTCTATGTCAAACTCTCACAATACCGATTGCAATATATTTCATATAGAATATATCCATCGGTTATGATGGCAATGGTAACCTAGTGGTAAGATTTCCTTTCACTGATAGTGCAGGGTTCGAAACTCTGGCACAACCCCCATCTAATTTTTTCAACTTGTGTATATATTAGAAATCAATTATCACTTGTTTCAACGGTAAGAAAAACATCGTGAGGAAAGCTGAGAAATCTTCATAAGGTTCTCAAAGTTGTGTGAAGGGAATCCGTGGGTAGCCAACTTGGGGACTATGGCATAAATCTTATTTCTGAGCGTAAATCCATGCCAAGCTGTGAGATAATTATGACATGATGATTTCATTAGATATATATTCATACTTGTAATATAGATGATAATGAAAACATAAAAAGTGATGTTATTTATTTACCAAGCAACAACAATACTAATTCCGAATTTTCATTTCAGATACAACTGCTCCCTACGTGCTATACAAAGATGGAGTCGAGCGCGCCCCGCCCGGAACGCAATGGGGCGGCGCGGTCCTGGACGGAGGATACCAAACTATGCAGCACCAGAGCCCCGGCGGGCCGTCACCGCAGCCCGAGCCACAGCTCGCTTCCCCAGCACCCTCGCCGTATCCTCCTGCCCCTCCGCCCCCTGACCCCTCGGCGGAGGAGGCCGCTCAGCAACTCGCCCAGCAGCAGGCCCAGCAACAAGCGCAACAGCAAGCTCAGCAACAGCAACAGACCTCTCCTGAACACATGCAAGTGGAACAGCAACTACAAAACCAACAGCCGCAACCACCATCACAAGATCATCTTGATCGAACACCTTGTTTCGTACCGCAGCCAGACCTACAACAGCAGTATGCCACACCATACTTCAAAGAGACAAGACCCACCAGCCACATGCTCGGGACTGGTGGTTTCCCACTACACTACTTAAAACAAAACGGCGGAGTACTATCTCTAGAGGGGCCGTTAGATCAATACGCGGCGCCCGATCTCCGCCATCTTCCAGACATAGTTCAGCCCGAGCCACCCAAGCCTCGGAAACACAATCCGAACTCTGAACTGCGCCTATTCAAGTGTCTCACTTGTGGCAAAGACTTCAAACAGAAGTCTACTCTGCTCCAGCATGAACGGATCCACACGGATTCCCGGCCGTACGGGTGCCCGGAGTGCGGCAAGCGGTTTCGTCAGCAGTCGCACCTCACGCAGCACCTGCGCATCCACGCGAACGAGAAACCCTACGCGTGCGTCTACTGTCCTCGCTCGTTCCGGCAGCGCGCGATCCTGAACCAGCACCTGCGCATCCATTCCGGTGAGAAGCCATATACGTGCGGCGAGTGCGGCAAACATTTCCGCCAGAAGGCCATCCTGAACCAGCACGTCCGCACACACCAAGGCGAGCGCTATTCACACATATATGCCCCTCCCCGCTCCCCGCGCGCGCCGCCCGCTCTGACTCGACAAGCTCGCGTCAGTGCCGGCGCCGCCTGCGATCCCCACCACCCCCCACTCGTTCGATTCGGTCTCGCATCCATTGGCCTTCCTATCAGACAAATTCTCGGTCCCCTCGTCGCCCGCTTAGCGGAGGGCGCTCGCGAGACGCGGAACCGATCGCCGGACGCTCCTGTAACCGTCCTCAGTTCGATTAACCCACTCGTCGACTATCCTGACCCAGTCGATCCGGACATGTGACTGACCAAACTGTTCGATTTTTGCAGACGTGTCACCGCACCTTATCTTCAAGAACGGGACGACGCCTACATTGTGGCCCCAAGATGTGCCATTTCCACCGGATGAAAATAAAGAAGAAGTTCAATCAACCTTCGGGGACGCGGATGGGCAAAATGGTGACCAACGTGGCTCGTGCTTCTCTCCCGGCGATACAGCGCAGTATCCTGCCTACTTTAAAGACACGAAGGGTCTCAACCATGCTGTGTTCGGCTCTGGACTATCACTTCAATATCTCAAAGGCGGAAAACTGCCAGATGTTCTCGGTGGCCGTGCAATGCCCCTCTACGTTCGTTGCCCTATTTGCCAAAAAGAATTCAAGCAAAAGTCAACGTTGCTTCAGCACGGTTGCATCCACATAGAATCCCGACCGTATCCGTGTCCGGAATGCGGCAAACGCTTTCGGCAGCAATCGCATCTCACGCAGCATCTCCGCATCCACACAAATGAGAAACCATATGGTTGCGTGTACTGCCCTCGATTTTTCCGTCAGCGGACGATTCTCAATCAACATCTCCGCATTCATACCGGCGAAAAGCCATACAAGTGTACGCAGTGCGGAAAAGACTTCAGGCAGAAGGCGATCCTGGATCAGCACACGCGGACTCACCAGGGCGATCGTCCGTTTTGCTGTCCAATGCCGAACTGCCGGCGACGGTTCGCAACCGAGCCGGAGGTAAAGAAGCACATCGACAACCACATGAATCCGCACGCTGCAAAGGCGCGGCGAGCCGACGCGAAGACCCCGCGGCCACTGCCGCCCGCAGCCGCGGTCGTGAAGCCCGAGCTGTACTTCCCACAATGCTACGCGCCCCCGTTCCAGCAATTCCCGACTGGCGGCGCCGAGTTCAAGCCCGCCGTCGGACCCGGCGCACCGGTGGCCTGCCTGCCGGCCCAGTGACCCGCGCCCCCGCCGCGGTGGCACCCGGCACCCTCTCATCCGCCTCCGCACCACGATCTGTATGTCGATCGTCTTTACAACTAAGCGCTTCGGACTGCCGTTTACTCGGCCGCTGGAGCCGGTCGAGCGGCACTCCGCAATTGATCGTCCAGCCGCGGCGATTTACCAGTATACGACTCGCTTGTGCGAGCTTACGATACCAAGTAAGATCGAGATAATTTAATATGATACGATAAATCGGATCGCTGTAAAACATGCTTCGATCTGTAAATAACGATATTGTTAATATACTCTATCGAAGGTCTGTCGCGATAGTGAGTTCCGAAGGCTCATCATGAATAGTGTTACCGTTCTAAAGCGAGTACAGATAGCATTTTTGCCCCGTAATATTAAGTTACCACGTAAGAGTTAGTTTCTCGGTGATTCTTGTCGATACGGTCGAAACGTTCGTTATATCTAACCAGATCGAACCAGAGATTAGAATTTAAAACTCTTCGTTGAAATCTAAAATAAGAATTACTCTTTTACCACATAACAGTATTTCGCGATGAATGTTTCCGGTACATCGTTGTGCCTATTTGTAACAAATATACATATTTTGTAGACATATTAAGTTAATATTATTTACGTGTGTTAAGAGATATATCTGGCAAGTATAGGATACGAAGAAGGAAATGCTCAAAATATCATTAAATTAAATACGATTCATTCAATAAAATGTATGAATGTTTAAATTGGATTCGTTTGGGGGAGATGTAGAGTCGTCAGTGAAATCCGTTAAATGAGTAAGCAAGCCAAAAACGTAGGTTACCTTTTGCCATCAAACATATTTGTTTGTTAGTACTTACAAAAAGTTCAGTTACATTTAATTAGTGCATTTACTCCTTATGAACTAGATGAGATTATTCAAATATCTCCGTAACACTGTAGGTGCCAAATAATGTAGTAATTTTTGAATTTTTTTCTGTCAGCTTATATTTAAATAGGCCTAGTTTAGGTTGTTACCAGTTTTTTCAACGATATGACAATCTGAGATGCATTTATGAGGAAAGGGTCAGACTGAGAAAGGACTGTGATAGCTAGGTAGGTTAGGCGTCTTCGCTCACTTAGCGTTAAAATTCGTGTATTGTGACGAAATGTGGATGAGGACCCCTTTTGGAGTCGAGTGAATGTTTTGAAATTGTTTCGTTGTTTGTTTAGTTTCGCTTCGTTTATAAATTAAGGTCGACTCAAAATTGCCAAACTTTCTTAAAATTACGTTTTTATGTTCCTAAATTAATCGAAATTTTGCATTTATTTCGTAAGGCAGCGAGCCCTAGCGGCCGCATTCGCTTGACTGATTCGTTGACGTATTTTCGAGGAGCGTGAGAAATTAGCGAATTTTACTAATTATGTAACGAGTGTGATGTCGCCAAGTGCTTTGGGTAGATGGTTTCGGGGACGGATATGCCAGAGTAATCTTTTTACTTAATTTTAGCTTAGACGATCGATTCGAATTACCAAGCAATTCGATCATTCATCGCGAAATAAACTTAGTGTTTAGGAAATAAAGATATTATATCATTCATGGCGATGTTGGAGTGTTCTGACACTGGCGAGGCGTCCTCGGTCAATTCGCGTCCACAATAGATACAGGTAGCCATAGAACTTCACAGAATTATTTGATTACATGCAAAAGACGGTATAATTTTGAGCAGAGAGATATATGTGATATATCCACTTTGTTATGATGTTAATTCGCTCCTTCATCGAGTCTCATTGACTATAAACGGTAGCAGTGTCAGGATATTCCAACATACTTTACCGTTTTTCATCTCTGTTTGTATGTATAGACTTATATAGCTTATTTTACGATATTATTGTGATGGTTTCGTTTTCCTACCACGTAAGGACTGTTACGTATTGACTAGTAGATGTAATAGCGTGCATTTGTGGAAGTCATTTCACTTGGATACCATTTTTCGTTGTCACGCCTTGAGGCGAACGCAATATTATGTTTAGTGAGTTGTGTATGTTATGTTTATGAAAAATTAACAATCATTGGACAGTTATGAAAATTGTATGCGTGTCAGTTTTGAGCGTTATTCGAGTATTGCGGTTACCGAGACTCGCAAATCTGAGTCTTGTATCAGTTAGTGATTAGTTTATTATATATTTTTTGTATTTTTCATAGTTTTGGCTTAATAAACTTATGACTTTCAGGAATTATTAAAAACCTTAATTCCATTAAAATCAATATATTACTTTTTTATATTTAAACGTTGTTTAGTTCCGCTATAAAGTTACTAAAATTACGCTCGAAACTGACTCGCGACCCGTTGACTTTTATGTTTCCGATTGATTTTCCTATCAAACTTTCGGAGGTTTACAAACGAAAACACCGTTATCGGAAAATTTTTGAAACAGTTATCTTCCGTGACTAAAGATTTCCACATATTTTACTATGTGATCCTCCACAGGCGCCGCGCGCCGCCCCGGCACGCACTTACAATAGACTACATTTATGTTTCTATATCGCTTCAAATTCTACTATCTGACACACAGAGAAAATACTAGACATATGTATTACACGGAACTGTTAAACATAAAAGTTTTAAATAAATAAAGTTACATTATAAGGGCCTTTTGCCTACTATACGCTTTTTCTGCAATATTGTCAATTTCCGTCTAGCATTTTACAGGCTTTATCTATACAGATAATAAAATTTGAAGCTCAAATATTTTTATCATACAAACCACAATACAGCAGCCTTATACAATAATAGTTGATAAGTATTTTTATACAGTTTACGATAATTATTCCGTTGTTATTCTGCCGGGCGGCGCGTCGGGCCGCGCTAAGTTTGAATACAAACACAATACTGTGCCATAGCCAAGAAATAACCTCAGATTTATAAAACTTATTAGATTTTTATACCGATACAAATGGATTTAATTTTTAAATATAACAAAGGTGATTAAGTATACAGAGATTAAAGATGATATTTTATACATTTATTACAAACAATATTATTAAAAGTAAATGTGAAATAGACTTAAATTTTAGTGTCGCATTGCAACGTGCTAAGTACATAAATATCGTGAGGAACTGGTTTTGTATCGTTCGACTCGGGTCGTGGAAAACTGAAGTGTTTCGAGGCTGTTCTCCACGGCCCGCCGTCTTCCAGTCAAGTGAGATGCGTTGGTTTTCGATTAATCGTTTAAGCAACGTTTATTTACAGCGTGGTTATTGTAAACATATCGCATATAATCAGGCAGTGTTGCAAACGTTTAAAGTACAACTTTATTCTGGTTTTAGTTAACTTTGCGAGTCGCGACCGCGTACTGTCCCATCACGTGCGAGTAAACGACTTACGTGAAATGAACTCTTCATAATGAACATTTTAAGTTGAATGTAGAACAGCTGAAATAACTTCAACCCGTTGGTGAGACATGTTTTAGTCTCGATCGCTTCGTGAATCAGTCGTTATTCGTGCGTAGTGTTACAAGAACGAAAAGTTGGTAGCTCGAAGTTAACGTGTATAAGTTAGCAAATGGACAACCAGATCGATTTTTAATAGAAACTATAATATTTTGTCCCAGGCTGTTCTGTTTATATTGCTCACTGATTTGTTAAGTTTTGCTCAATTACTCGTGTATGTTTTACATACTTTTAACGTTACTCGATTAGTTTTTTTACGTCGTATTGTATCTTAACTAAATTTTGTGTAAAATATTTTTTAGAGAGCACGGTTTTGCTTTTCTTATTATACTTGTTAAGTGCTTGGATATCTTGTCAGTGATTTTAATTCTGTAGCGGTGTTATAATTTCCAATACATTCTACATAGTCCCATTGTATTGCCGAACTCAGACAGGATACAAGTGGAAAACTTAAGGCTCCATATATTCGGATTTGCGGAAGTATTAATATCTAGTGCGACCTTTTTGGAACGCATATAGCCCCGCAGCCTACGTAGAGTAGCAGATGTACAAAGTTAAGCAACGTCGGGCGCGGTCGGCTGTTGGATGGGTGACCGCTAGTCGGTAAACTTCATGTGCGCTTCCGTGCTTCGGAGTACACGTTAAGCTGTTGGCCCCGATTGTTATCATTGGGTAGCAGACGTTAAACCTTGTCGGAGGTGTATAGGCAGTGTGAAAAACATCCGACTAGGGTTGGCCACTAATCTGTATCTCCACCAATCCATATTGGAGAAGTGTGGTGGAATGTACTCTGTAGTGGGGTTGAAAATGACTGCATCCACTGCTTGCAGTGTCTTCCAATGCAAGTAGACTGATTGAGAGATTATCAACCAGCCACCGCTCTACCAATTATTTTAGTGTCATTGCCGGTACCCTATGGTTTAACTGTGACACCACCACTCCATCTATTTTCACAGTATAGCACAATTGGAGCTCGTTCTTGAAGATTTGGAGATTCCCGTGGCGTAGTGGTGACCACGCCGGTCATGCAAACGGTTCCGGGTTCGATTCCCAGCCAGACATCTGAATGACGAATTTAGATTTCTGTTCTGGGTCTGGGAATTGCTATACTCGTCTTTGTAAGTGTACCATGCATATAAGACAAGGGAATCCTAATATGGAACTATAAGTGTAGAAAGCGTTATTAGACCTACTAACGACATCAGCCCATTACTGTTCCTGGTGGTCTCGGGACTCCCAGAATAAGATATACTGAACTTTGTCTCCATAAGTAGCAAGCCAATGAGCAGAAGCGACTTCAATCTTTCACTCTCGAATCTTACAACTAAACTTAAGTAGACAGTATGTTTGTTTTGCTGTTTCTGTAACATGAAAACAGTTCTTGATAGGTGGTAGAATCATAGTTCGGTCGGGGAGGTACCACCACCGCTTTCGTGGTTTTTGTGAAGCAACACATGCGACTCGGTCGAGGAGGTGTGGTTGTTGGGTACGGTCACACGCGAAGCAACCGTCTTAGTCCTCAGGAGTGGTGACGCAGCTACATACGACTCAGATAGAGCTTCAATCCTGTTTGAGGTTATATGTGGACGTCCTGGGCTGCAGTGACAATGTAACACGAGGTGGAATGCACGCTCGTTTGCTACTCTTTTAATATAAAAAAAATATATTGTTCTATAGCCGTTAACAAAACCGTAAAGTTTATGTTTCTTCATTGTTCTATGACTACTAAGAAAATCGTGAAGATAGTGTCTCCAGCTTATTTGTTAATTGCAAATCCGTAACATCTTCAAAAAGCATAACAGTACAAATCTACCGTTATGTTTTATTTTTATAATGAAACAAGCCTTTTTATGTAGGTCTGTAAGTATGCAATCCACGTGATGTAAAGTACTTTTTTTTATATTCGAAAAGTAGCAAACGAGCGTGCAGTCACCTGAAGTTAAGTGGTCACTGCAGCCCATGGTAGGTGCTATGCCATTTAACCTCAAAGAAAACTGAAGTAATGCCTCAGAATTCTTCATAGAGTTGTCAATGTTGTCTGAAGTGTACGCACTTAGCTAATGTATTGGTCTGTGGCCTTATACTTCTCATTCTGAGAGGAGACCGAGCCCAGCAGTGAGACAGCAATGGAACGATGATAATGACTGCTACTACAAGCTATAAGGTGTAGCGGTGGCCTTGCCACAGTTGAACCTCTACCATTTTTCAAATCAAAGATCCGTGTATGGCGAGCCTTAAGTGTATTTAATTATAAGCGTGCCGTCCAATTCGTTTGAGTAGTCCCCAACATTGCCCCGCTCTTTTTTGCCGGAAACAAATTCCACTGACATTTAGTTAGGTTCGAACCATGTTCCTAGCATTAAAGTACATATTTATTTGTAATGGCCAATATTCTGAACGACAGTGTAACCCGTAAAATATACTTTGTATTGTATTTTTAATTAAGCTTTTCTTTCGACGCAACCTCTCAAGAGCATGGAATGTAATTCCATGGAACCTTAGGTTACTGTAGCAGGAACGTAACTTGAAAAGCGAGTTGTAACAGAAACTCATTGTAATGTATCGAGTGCTATCCTTTGTAATGCTTATTTTTAAGTTGTTAACGATATTAAAGGAGAGAATAAGATTGCATTGTGAAAATGTACTTTGCATAAATGCTTAATGTAATGAAGGGACATCAATTGTATCAAATACAATGTTCAAGATGATTGAACCATTGCTAGCTTGGTAACTAGTTAAGTTAAGGTAGCTTGTCTGATGAAATGACAGTGTTTCCGCTTTAACTGATCACGGTAATGGGACAACTGATAATGATCCGCTGCAGCGATACGCTAAGAGGTAATTAGTTTAATCAGGTTTTAAAACAGCGTACTTCCGAAAAGATATCGACAGTTCTTCTCTATTTAATAGTGGTTTATTTTTGAAGTCTGTTCAGTTTTTGAACGCACACGCGCGTTACTATTCAGATACAAAATATCTGCATTTAAACAAATGGATACAGTGAGTATCCGTTAGTTAAAATGCATAAATTCCGCGACAATATTAACTTAAAATCTTTCGAGTCTGTCGGTAAAATAATTTTAATTTAAAAATATGTACAAATGATTTATTTTCCATTTGCACCTTGTAGAATAATAGAATATTTACAGTCATACGATATTACAGATTAGAATATCTCATTTAAACTTTACTGTTTCAATCACCAAGTTTGAGTGTTGCGGCAAATTAGTTGTCTCGTTAACTGTGATCGGTGAGTATTACTTAATTTCAAATAATAAAATGCATTTATTTGTGATCTCATGGCAATCGAAAAGTTAATTATGCTGATAAGGTAATTGGCAACTTAAATTACGTTATACGTGTGTTTATGCGCGACATTTTTTTCGCAACTTGTATAAAATAAGATTTGACGGTTATGATCGTTTAGAATAGGGCTGCTGTAATGTTTAGGTATGTAATCATTTTTGTCGGGTTTCGAATTGTATCTATAATATATTCTCATTCTTCACGTCTAAATAATGTAAATTGCACTTGAAATTATGGTATACGTAGCAGCCCTATTTAAGTATTGGTCGATTACCTGGTTTTGAAGCATGATAATTTTTTAAACCTTCACAACATTTAAGGTGCGGTGCGATAAAATGAGATTTGCTTGTGATTGTTTTAAATATTGTTTGCGTATCCATTCCGTATTGGATAGTTACTTTTCGAAATCGAAGACGGCATTTCAACTGTTTTGCAGTCATTTACCTGTATAGAAAATGCCGCCATTTTAGCTTCTTGTAGTGTTATCGCACTGCCATCTTACGAAAATCACATAAATTATTATCTATAGGTCTTTCAGTAGTATTAATTTTAAAGTAACAAATTCACGTCATCCATGGCATTGGTTTTGTTTTAAGAAAAAAAAAATCTTTAATCATACACACATATTTCAAAACCTATACTGTATTTCAAATAATCAATTATTCTTGCGTAGTTATTGAATTTTAGTGTATGTAAACGTTTACTTTCGTTAGATCGTTGGCTACGAATTATTTATGGTCTTCCATTTTTGCCGTAGTGTGCGTAGAGGCGTTTTACCGTATATCGTCAGTTTTGGTTCATATTATTCATATATCGAGTTATTTGTATTGTATAGTTTACGCATTTTTTTTATTAAAAATGAGTTATTGTCTCCCTGCGGAGCCAAAGTGCAATACGCGTGAATGTAACGTTTTATTGTAATATATTTTAAAGTATATTTTAAAGTTTAGTTGTAGTCGAACGAATAATTGGTAGCCAACACGGATGGCCTATTATTGTTTCTTAGGTGTAACCTTTAAAGTATACACTGCCACACTCGCCAACCGCTGTCAACTATAATTATTATTAAATAATTAATTTCTGACACAATAGATACTTGTTGAAGCAGTTCCACGATAAAATAAGAGTTGTTGAATGTTTTTATAAAAGATGAAACATATTAGATTATGATCTTGTAGTCTGGATTGAGTTTTTTTACAGATTTTATTAGACTCGACATTTCTGAAAGCTACGTCGCCTATTCAGCTTATTTTTGCTACAATACTTATTTGAAACAAATCTTTACGTATACACACCGAATAGTACAATAGTTATACAGATTATACAAATATACAATAGATTTTATACAATAAAGCCGTGATATATAACAGATATTTCTTTTTATAAAGAAGCGTAATAGGCGGCGTAGCAGCGTTAAGGGGTATTGGTTTCATGAAATGGGTGCTGTTATATCATTACTTGTACATATTTATCGTAATATACAACAATAGACTGGTAATTTTAAACTGTTGTTAGGTTTCTACAGAGTTATCCGGGGACTGCTGGCTCGTGACGCTGTTCTTGATAATGCGCGTGATCCGCACACTCGCTTGAGAAACGACAATCTTAACACGTTGACTGCGGCAAACGCGCCTGTCGTGCTTCACTGTCCGCGCCACCCGTGCGGCTCGCATACGGTGTGCGCCGCCGTACTAGAACACGCCTGTTGCGTTACGCGCCGCACGAGTGGATTGTTTCGAATATTAACCGCCGCAGTCAATGTGTTAAGAAATAAACACGAGTGAGGGACTTAAACTTGCTCTGTCTATGTATATTTTAAGATTTTATTTTTCAAGCGAGTCTGTGAGTCGCATACTTTCCGCACAGTTACGTTGTGATTATTTTTGTCTTCCGATAGTTGTTGTGTATTAATATTATATTTTATTCATATCGAACGCGTAGCTTCATCTGCATTACGTCGACCGTTAAATCTTTGCATTCAAAAGAAAAGTATGACTTGCAATATGACTATGCAATATGACTTTCCAGATCCCCTATGCGTCGTCTACGTAGTTTTCAACCTTCTACGTTTTAATAGTGAACAT
>DWKL01001806.1:0-13831 GCA_018249415.1 Phareas burnsi | reverse complement strand
GTGTATGTATATGTAGGTATATTATAATGGTTATTTGAGTTGTGTTTGAATTACCATTTGTTGGATTCACCAATCGCCATAGCTCGGTACAATATTCAGCTGATGATTTGAATGAATTTGAATGTGATGGACACTGTCAAAGCTCAGTCAAAGGTAAGCATTTGCTATAAAATCTGAATAACAAATTTTGTATTTGAACCTTATCTGATACGTATTTAAATCTATAGTAAAGTAAGTATTTTTATATCATAGAAGTCGTCGTTCACCTGAAAGTAAGTGGCCTGTGCCACATCTCTCATCATCATCATTAATCCATTGAAATTTCTCTACTGAATACGGATCTCTTCTCAGAATGAGAAGGGTCAGGCCATAGTCCACCACGCTGGGGGAGTGCGGTAGATAGACTTAGATAGATGGTAGAACCGAAGAGGTACCACCGCCGCTCATACAATCTGTGAAGCAATACTTAAGTTTCAGTTGGAGAGGTGTGGTTGTCAAGAGTCAACTTTTAAAAGCGAGGCGACCATCTTAGTCAAGAGTATTAACACATCTACTATCTCAGACAGAGCCTCGATTTTGTTTGAGCTTAGACGTGGGTTGGGCTACATTGACCACTTAACAACAGGTGGCCTGCAATGTGCAATCCACCTGACGTAACTCTTAACACACATCATTTCAAACACGTTTAAAGCACGTAACTCTACAAACACACATCATTTCAGGGCACGTAACTCTTCAAACACGCACCATTTCAAAAACCGTTCAACCGTTTCTAAGATCTACATTTACGGATTTCGGTTTCGTATGAATAAGCAACGAAGCATAAATGGAGCTTTAGAAAGAATAGATTATTATGAAAAGTACTAAATCTGGTATTATTTCCATTGCTTTGTTTTATTTGCGAATACAAATACAAATTTTAACACCGGAGCGAATTATACAAAAGTACCTACATTTGTTTACCTACATATTTGTCTTTAGTTATTCCTCGCCCGCCCGAAAACATTGAACACGTATCGTAAACAAACCAATCTAACTTGCTCTGTGTGAGACGGGCGCGTGTTACACCGCAGCGTAACATTTTTTTGTATATAAAATAACTAGCAAACTGCAAGGCACGCATCTATGTATCTCAGATAGGACTTCAGTCCTGTTTGTGGTTAGAAGTGGGTGTCCACGGGCTACAGTGACCATATAACATTAGGTGGCCTATAAGCTCCTTTGTTATTCTTCAAATATAAAAAGGTCACTGCCGCCCGTGGATATATACATTTAATCCCAAATAGAATGGAATCCTATGTGAAGCCATAGATGCGTTGCTACCCTTGAGGACTAAGTTGGAACGCCTCGGATTAGAATCTCTCCCTTACCACACACTTCAAACCAGAACACAGCAGAGATTAACACGGCTGTTTTAAAAAGTAATGTTGTTAGAAGTGCAAGTGTATCCCCGCGGTTTGTGTAAATCACAACCCATTTACAAAGTTAAGTAACATTGGACTCGGTTTGAAATTGTATGGAAGACCGGATTGGTTCGGAGGGCACATTCAATTATCGGTCCCACTATCATTGGATATTTCAAAACATCCGATTCGGGCTGGCCACACACCCGTTTCCTCACTAATCCGCATTGGAGTAGCGTGGTAGTTTATGCTCTAGGTCTCCTTTGTAAGGAGAGACCCGTGCTCAGCAGTGGCCGTGGCAATGGCATAAAAAGTGTTGCAGTCAAGACAAATGCGTGGCGATGGTGCATCTGGATTCGAACCAGGAAGCGTTCTTTTACTCCATCGGTGACGTTGGTGTAACACACACCTCAGTTGAATACGCGCGATCACGAACGCTACCACTCACGTAAACATCGATCTGCAACTGAATTGCTTTCTCTAACAATTTAAATTCAAGCAGCAACATTGTTCCGTTCTGCCAGAATTTTCTCCCACTGCAGCGATATTTCGATAAGTTAGGCGGCCCGCACACTTGTAGAGGTGAAGTTGCGTTTAGTTGTATAGTTTCGAGTATGTTCAACAGTCTAATGGCAAAATGGCGACCCTTATAATTAACGCTTAAATAAACGCTTTCTACACAATAGGATACCTTGTGTTGTGAATAACATAATTAAAACAAAGGCAAGTATACAAACACCTGGACCCAGAATAGAAATCTAAATTCATCGTTTAGGTCTTTGCTTGGCCGGGAATCGAATCTGGAACTTTTTGTGTGTCAGACCGTTGCGCACAGCGAGGCTTATTAAATCTTGTTAGTTTGTCTATCTGTATGTTACAGCTACTTTATCCGGGAACTTTTGAAATTTGGAAGGTAGGTGCTTTAAGAAATACACAATAGGTCTTAGTGGTCCCTGCGGGATGGAAAAAATTTCACATTGCGGAAGGTTTCACATCATTCGAAAGGTTTTCAAAACGATTCAATCTAATGGTTTTCTAAACTGCGTTTTTATTTATTATATTTAGACCTATAGTTGTTGAGAGATGAGCTTCTAAATTGTGCTTCCGTCATGAAAACTACCCTCCCCTCAACTTTACAAGTATGGAGTGGAACATTCGGAAAAAAATTGACAAATACATTCGACGAGTTTGAGTAAAATATGTCATTTAACAAGTACACAGTCAACTGAATCTCAAAAGGTCACAGCAGCCCGTAAAAATCTGCATCAATTCCAGCTATTCGACTAATTTAAGACGTTCGCAAATATGTTCCAACCTTCACAACTGAATAGTGAGTACGCTGTTAAAAAACTCGATGCCTAACCAAAACTACTATCTGACTTATGGCTAAAACAGGTCAAAAATAATATTTAAAAATTTATTCTACTTAATAACTAATTTAAAAATGTGTACTTAATTAGTAGACATCAAACGCAAGAGTTTGAGGCATCAAAATAAATCTAACAGAGCACTTTCAAGTTGTGAAACTTTTAGTCCGTATTTCACTAATTATGAAAATCCCAAAATGTCGAAAGCGGCTCGATGTTGGATAACGGCAGTTTACCGTGACGACTGAAGTTATGCACAGATAACAAATAGACAATATACAACATGCATACATAAATAGTTGACTAGTGTTGCCTATGTTAATTTACTAAACATCCGTCATATGCTTACACAGAACTAAAGTGGGACGGATCGTGTGTCAATACAACAAACACTTCAAGCCGAAAACGAACGAACGCTTATCCCCAGCAGAAGTGAATATTGCACTGGTGCCTCCATAATCAAAACTTGTACCTCAAAATAATGAATACATATATACAAACAATACATTTATTTATTACTGTGAAGGCACCCTTATTCTGAAATTAGCATCATGATGTTTCCGCCTTGGTCCTGTGCCATGTCGTGACAGTTTCGTCGGCGGAATGTTACGTGTGCTGCATAAGTGAGTTCGTGGCAAAACGAAGTTTTATTAAAAAACTTCTGAAGTTAGGTTCGAAATTCGCAAATGATATAAGAGAAAATCCTATACGATCGCCGTATTTGCCAACTATGTACTTTATGCATTCAAGATGAGTTGTTGCACACCTTGATTTCATAATAAATAATTTGTATATTGTTTTTTTATGTTAGAAGAGTATCAAACGAGCGTGTAGGCCACCTTATCTTAAGCGGTTATTGAAGTCCATGGATACGCACATTCAACCCAAACAAAACTGAAGTCCTATTTGTGGTACGCAGATGCGTCGACTAAAATGGTCATCTCATTGTAAGCTCATCAGACACCTCGCTTTTCCAACCTAAACACAAGTATTGCTTGACTCCGGATTACAAAGGTGATATAGATCCTATGGTGTATAATGAGCAGTGATAGCCTAGTGGTTAAGATTCCGGCCTCTCACTCTGAGTGTCCGGGGTTCGAACCCCGCACGCACCTTTAATTTTTCGAAGTTATGTGCGTACTAGAGATTAATTATCACTTGCTTTAACATTGAAGAAAACCATCGTGAGGAAACCTATACATCTGAGAGGTGTTTGTAAAGTTCTCGAAGGTGTATGAAGTCTACCAATCCGCACTTAGGAAGCGTGGTGGACTATGGACTAACCCTTGAACTTACTTAATTTCCATGATAATCCTCATTAATTCCTACAACTACTACTTAATTACTAATTTTATATAACTTATTTATTTTTCTTTATTTCCTTACCTTTACGCTTTAACAAATTAACGCGATTTTTTGCATGTTTATGGGCCGGCGAATGACATTATTATTTATTTATATAAAATGTTTACGATTCCTGTAACATACCAATTTAGGTAATTATTTTATATTACATAACTATCAGATATATTTTTTTATAACACATACGAGGTCGCGACCAGCTGGTTGGTATTTTCACATATTCCGTGAAAATACCAACCGGCTACAAATTACAGTTCAAAAGCCCTTTACTTTCTACCTTAGAACGGACGGACGGCGTACGCTAAGTAATGGGATTTCGAAAAGAATCCTAAAAAAGCACGAGTAATGAACGTAAAGTTTTTAGAAATTAATTAAAACGCGTATATATTAAAATCTGTAAAAGTATTTGTCCTATTTCAAACGAGCAAAGAACATTGAGTTAAGCGATAATATAATTTAGCTGTTTTCAATAGTGTCTTCAGGACATTCGATGGTCGCAAATAAACTTTAAATACGGTAGAAATCGTCGCGGTAAAGTTCGTAGAAATGTGTTTTTATTACATTGCCACAACAAATATTTCCTACATTTTACACATGGATTCTTAGGCGAGGTGTTCCAAGTTAGTCCGGGAGTTTATTTTATTGCATATTATAATATACACGTCTGCGTTTGACCGCAATTTCAAAGGAAGATAAGTGAGATGCGATGTAGGACCTAACACGATTGCCTAGGATATGCCTGTTCACATACCTTAACCGTATTCAGATGAAAGCCGTCAAGAAGAACAGACTCACCCAGAAACATCCACTCTTTTGCGATCTCAAGAGAAAGAAGATCATTTCAAATAAGATTCTTGTCTCATTTGAGAATAAAGAATTAGGTAAACATTTGGAGAATAAATATCGTCAGCAAATTGTCGCTTGTCGCTTTCCATCAGGCCAGTGGTTAAAACTCAAAAACTTGTACAAAAAGCCTTTTTATTCTCTATAAAGCTTTAGTGCAATGCATTTGATGAACAAAGGCTGAATAGCTTGAATGGCACAAAAAACTATTCAAAACGCTAAACTTTCAAAATGTTCAAAATGAATAGTTACATTTTTTGCTCAAAGATAATCTCTGAATTATTGTGCAGTATGAACGGGGAGCTAGATTTAATGTAACAAATGAATTGGATCTTTTTGACCCCCACGCAAAAAGAGGGGTTTATAAATGTGAATCTTACATATGTGTGGCTCTCAAACAGATGGTCCGATTTGAATGGGTATTTTATTATTTGATAGCAAATTCCATTAGAAGTTTTAAATATGTTTATTGAAAATCTTTTCAACTGCTTGAAACCTGGTCAGGTGCTCGGAATTAATAGAGAGTATAGAGAGAGTATAGCTGGTAGAACCATAATCCGACCGGGACGATACCACCGCCGCCCTCATAATCTGCCGTGAAACAATTCTTATGTTTCGGCTGTAGAGGTGTGATTGCCGGCTGCATTTACAGTGAGACAACCACCTTAGTCCACAGAAGCAATAATTCATTTACACACAACCACAGACAGATTTCAGTTTTGTTTGAGGTTAAATGTGCGTATCCATGGGCTGCAGTGACCACTTAACATCAGATGGTCGCAGGCACGTTTGCTGCTCTTTTCACATATAAATAAGCCTCGAAAGTTTTAAAGGTAAAGTTAGATAAACTTCGTCCGAAATCGAGTGAACCAGCTCACGAAACTGTAACAGAAACAAAGAGTAGAAAATGTAAGACAAAAGTTGATGAAATGTAAATTTTATGTTTTCATAGAGAAAGTTCAACCGATCGCTTCGTGGGTGTTTCGAAAATCGCACCCCACACCTTATTTTAATATGCTAACAATCTTCCCGTGCACGCCTTCGTGTTTGGGAACATGTAATTATATGTTCCTGTGTATATAAACATAGGCGGCTACAGGCTGACATAAACACAAACACACTTAAGATTGCTGAACTTAGATATCTGAGAATTTATATTATCATCATCAACCCATTAATGTCCCACTGCTGGGCATGGATCTCCTCACAGAACGGAACAGAACAGAACAGAAGTGCGGTTTGCAGTTTGATAGACTTCACACACCTTCAAGAACTGTACAGAAAACCCTCAGGCGCGCAGGTTTCCTCACGATGTTTTCCTTCACCGTTAAAGCAAGTGATATTTAATTTCTAATACGCACATAACTTAGAAAATCAGAGCTGCGTGCGGGGTTCGAACCCCGGACCAGTGTGAGATGCCTGTATCTTAACCACAAGGCTATTACTGCTTGTTTAGTTGGAGAATTTATATATTATTTACTTATTTCTTGTCCAAGAATCAAACTGAAACCGTTGCGTGCGTCTATATGGCTCGTA
The DNA here is from genome assembly GCA_018249415.1 of Phareas burnsi. Taxonomy (NCBI): domain Eukaryota; kingdom Metazoa; phylum Arthropoda; class Insecta; order Lepidoptera; family Hesperiidae; genus Phareas; species Phareas burnsi. Next base: position 7,320 of record DWKL01001806.1, on the reverse strand, counting down.
TTTTTTTATGTTAGATGAATAGCAAACAAGTGTAAAAGCCATCTGATGTTAAGTGGCTATAACCCATGGCCATTCACATCTGACCTCAACAATACTGAAATCCTACCTGTAGTCGTACGTAGATGCCTTACTACTCGTTGGGACTAAAATGGTCACCCCGCTGTAAGTGTACCCGATAGTCACAGTGTTCAACCAAAAGACAATAAGTTCTTCACGGCAGATTGCGAGGCCGGCGGTGGTATCTCCTTAGACAAATTATAGATCTACCACCAATTAATACACCTATTTCTACTTTACAGCAATAGTGTTAAAAACTATGTTTTGCTTTCAAGGAGAATTAGAGACTCACTCAAGGCGTTCTATCTTAGTCCTTAGGAGTAGCAACGTACATCGTCATCGACTTCAAGTAAATTTCCAGTTCTATACGAATTGTTTACAGATTTACTCACGCGTCATAGACCACTCAACACCAGATGTGCTACACACTCGTTTGCAACTTCCATGACGTAAAGAAAATTACGCCACCAACATGTCAGATGTATGTGACGTCACTGAAGAATAGCCGATAAGAATATCACTCGATACCCAACGATCATACTAACACATTGACAAACATTGCTTGTTTATTAACGAGGAATGTACGACATATCACATCAAATAGATAAACAGTTATGTTTACTCTCAGAGAATTTACAACGGTGTCAACACATAATGTTTATGTTTACTCTCACTGCACATCAATTTGGACGTTACGCTTAAGGAAACGGTTGTATCACGACCTGCTAACGCGAAGCGAATAAAGCTATAGAATATGCATAATATAACAGAAATGAAATGGGCGTGTTAAAATAGTTTCGTATTAAAAATGTATGGTTTGCTATGGTAAAAAAAAATATCAATATCATAATTATCAACCGATATATATACCACTGGGCACGAGTCTCCTTTCCCAATGAGAAGGGTTAGGCCATAGTCCACTACGCTGGCTAAGTGCGGGTCGATAAATTTCACACACCTTTGGGAAATAGATGCCCATGAAAGCCCATCCCTGGCTTTCATTGGCAATGTTGAAAACGGCTCCAGGTGATCAGGAGAATGAAAATACAATGTTAGTCTTTATAACAGAAAATGAACATGTAGCTCGACTGATAGTAAGTAATTGCTGCCGCCCATAGAAGTGAGAAATAAACCCCAAACAGAATTAAAGTACTACCTGAATCACAGATGCATTGCTGTCCCGGAAGACTAAGTGGGAACGCCTCTAAATGAATCTCTGATATCGCACTGACAGCAAACAGAAGCGTAAAACATTGGATACAATTTCAACCACCCCGCCTCCCTGTTCTTTTGCCTGTTATATCTCTTACCGTTTACCCCTTCGTGGTAAAACTTCAGTTACAATCATAAAATTACTGTAGATAGCATCTACTTGAACCGAGAATGGACGTTAGTTTTCAGTACATAGCTGCAGTATGTTGTTGAAATTGGAACAATTTTGTCGCTTTAAACGGTAACATTAATTCTACGATACAGCCATTTTAAAAATGTGTGTGTACATTGGAATTATTCCGATTTGAAAATAACGTTTTTCAAGTCGATTAAACATAAATATTATTAAATCCAGAAGCGTAGCCGTTACAATCAAACCAAATTATTGATGCAGGTGGTAACTTTGAAAATGAGGATACAGTTTTTGTCAATTCTATATTATCTTGGAGCAGCTGTAGGTAGTGATGAGTATATCTTTGGGAAGATTTGTGATATTCAATCTGAAGACGTATCTCGACAATGCTTCGTTAAGGAAACCTTACTGACTCTCGCCCACAGCCCCAATCAGTTAGCGGTTGATAAGAACACAAATACTTTATACTTCAGCTTTGATTCGGGCCAAGGAGAGTACATTCCTGGCGTTTTCAAAATGGACACTAAGAAGCTTACAGTGTTAAAGGGAATTAAAGACGCTTTTTCTATAGCAAGCCATCCTACAATCGAAGAAATATACTTTGGTGGAAGTCACGGGATTTATAAATACAATACAGCTCTAAAGACCCTAAAGAGATTAGATGTGACCAATCTTGATATTTGGTGGTTAGTGATAAAGAAGAAGTTATATTTCATTAAGTTTCCAAGCCTCAACGCATATTACTATGAGAACAGAACAGTGAAACCAATACCGCAGTTGAAGAGTAATTCGGTCAATCAGTTTTTATTTGATGAAGTTGATAATATATTTTTTATCAACGGTTCTGGACTCTATGGACTCAATAATCGTTCGACTGATGCAAAACTCCTGAAGGATCATCCAAGATTTCTGGGAATGGCAATCGATAACCAGGGACTCGTGCATCTGTGCAGTGAAGATGGCGTTTACGTGGTCAGCAAAATTGTCCAAAAAGTGAAAAGAGTTTTGGCCGTGCAAGGCGTTTTAGGACTAACGTTTGATAAAGACAACAATTTGATATATTCTGATTCACACGAAATAGTACGTCTGGTTCCTGTTTCTAGGGAAAAAGCAAGTAAAATTGAATATTAAATATATTATTTTTGTACCTTTATTATGCTATTTATATAAAAACTTATTATTTATGATCGTACTTCATTTGCAAGGCTAAAAATCTTCGTGACCTCATGCTTTTATATGGGTTAAACCGATTTACTTTATGCTTTCACGCTAAGTAAGATGACATTGCAAGACGCAGAGACGATGGCTACTTGTTACATTGAAGGTATGCGAAGTTCCCGTGTTAAACTTGAAAAACCGTGCATTGGATAACTGTCAAGTTATATAGAACAAACTGCCCCTGTTAATGTTGCGCGCTTTTATTATTTTCCCCGCTATCATCCCCTCTTCCTTTGTAGGGTAAATGGAAATAGACGTTTGACCCAGATCTGCCTTTGCGGATCGTGGGATAAGTAGATACCCATTTATGTCTGCGTTAGAACAGAAGGATCTGGTTATACTTTGAACACTTCAGTACATTGTTCAAAAGTCTCTACAATAACATGCAAAGACACTGGTATATTGAAGATTTTGGTGTATAGGTAACGGTGATAGATAGCCACAAAGTACGCCGACTACCTGATGGTAAGTGGTCACTATTACCCATCGACATCTAAAGCCCCAAAGAGGTTTAAACTCCTGTCTGATATCAGCCAGAGGTGCTTTGGTACTGCTCACAACGAAGTTTAAAATCCTCGTGTAATTGTAAGTCATGATTTTAGATTTATGTTCTGGGTCTTGATGTTCGTATATTCGTATTTGTGTATGTCCATGGCAACTACGACACAGATAATCGTAATTCCACAAGCAATTGGATGTAAAAAGCGTTATTTATTTATTATTAATTTGATAGTTGTGTGTGTTGTTTGTGTGTGTGTGTTGTGTTTGTGCTTTGTGTTTAAGATTTTAGCCAATCACATCGGGTGTCCAGGGTTCGAATCCCGCACGCCCCTCTAATATTTCGAAATTATGTGCGTATTAGAAATTAATAATCAATACGCTGGCCACTTGGCCAGCGTATTGATTATTAATTATTGTAGCTGATTGCTATCAGCACTTGGCCAGCGTGATGGACTATGGCCTAACCCTTTTCATTCTGAGAGGAGTCCCGTGCCCTGCAATGGGATATTAATGGGTTGATGATGATGATGATGATGATGATGAGTTTTATAGAACACCGCATTCACCTGAAAGAAGGTTGAACGGAAAAGTTATTATCATGCTTTAGACTGCGTTACGACACAATAATGTAGGACTGTAACTTGTTACTGGCAGATTCCTTGGCAAGTGTTTCTTTTGGCAACGTTCAAATTGGTGGAAAATCTGCGGATTTGACGAGTGTATGAAAATAGGAAGCGAGATAGAGTCGTGAATTTACAAAACGGCGTTTCCTTTTTACCCGTAAACTATGAATGACGTGTTTGTTCTTGTAAGCTACTTAAGGATTTTGGTAATATGATTAACACGTTGGCTGCGGCGGCTAATATTCGAAACAATCCACCCGTGCGGCGCGCAACACAACAGGCGTGTTTCAGTACTGCGGCACACACCGTATGCGTGCGAGCCGCACGGGTGGCGCGGATAATAAAACAAAAGACAGGTGTGTTTGCAGTCAATGTGTTAAGGAATAAATTATTGAACACTAATTAATTACCACCCTTGTAAATTCAGTCCATTATCCAATCAATTAACTAATCATATACTCCGAAGATTAATTGTATGTACATTTCTTCACGATGAGTTTGTGTTCTTATATTAAATACGATTATCTAATCTCGTACTGGTTATTTATAACTATAACAAAATATGTTTGTCTCTCTGACCGTTTCTTAAACATGAACACGGGCGACATAAACGATGCTCGTGGAATTAGATAGGTAATAGAATAAGTTCGTCCGGGTATGTGCCACCACTCTCATAATCCACCATAAAGGGGCTTTGTGTTTCGGTTGGAGAAATACGAGTTAAACATATTAGTCCTCAGGAGCAGTGAAGCATCTACGTAGGACCTCAGAGTGCTTCAATTCTGTATGAGATTGCTTGTGTCGAAGTGCTGCAGTGATCACTTAACGTCAGGTGGCTTACAGGCTCTTTTAGTACTCTTCAAACATAAAAAGAGTAGATACCGGATAGTATCATCCGTTTGTGTTGCTGAATTTCATTCGCCAATATCATAGAAGTTCCAGGAATATATCCCGGTTTGATCATAACAACACCATTAGTATAAGTTTATGGTTTGTTATCCATCTAGCATATAAAGCACACCTTCGAATTCGAAGTAGTAAAAATATATCAGTATGTATCTGGGTGAACGTTGAAGTAAAACCTTAAATTTTAGAGGTAGAGAACGAACGCACATGAAGTGAACTGTGGAGACCTGTTGAGAACATGTTCTCAACAATTCTCCACATGACATGTGTAAAATCCACTAAATTATACTTGGGTGACGTAGTGTGCTTTAACCTGCTCCATTTTCCCAGGAGTGGGACAGTAATTTATTTATGATTAACCGTGAGCAATTAGCAAAAGAGTTGGGAGTTTTGAATACATTTTATTAACCCAGTCAATGCGATATAAATAAAAAAAAAGTCGGTATATGTAACACATACACAACCAGACATTCTGAATTATGGATTTAGATTTCTGTACTGGGTCTGGGTGTTTATAAACACATCTTTGTGCCAATGACTCCCACGACATAGGGAATCCTATCTAATCCACCCATCCATTATTGTCCCACTGCTGGGTACGGGTCTCCGCTCAGAGTGATAAGGACTAGGCCATAGTCTACAACGCTCGCCAAGTGCAGATTGATATCCTTCCTACTACATACTTTTGAGAAATTTAACAGATAACTGCCAAGCATAGAGATTTCCTCACGATGTTTTCCTTCACCATTAAAGCAAGTGATTATTAATTTCTAATACTCACATAATTAAGAAAAATCAGAGGTAACTGGAATCGAACCCCGGACTCGTAGTAAGAGAAGCCGTCTTACTAATAGAACATTACTGCCTTTTATAAATACTTTTTTATAATAATAATTTCCGACCCGAAAAGAATATGGCATATCAAAGTACCATTAGCACTCCGTAAGCTACCTTGACGGGTGTATTAAGCTCAGCTTTATTAACACCGTATTCGTTGAAAGCATTGAAAATACAAACGAATTTTCTAGTAAAAGCCCGTTGTTATTCCGAGGCACGGTAATGAAACAATATCGATTAGAAGCATAATTAGCCGATGTGGTTTTATAAAATTGAATATTGCACCGTAATAGGTTTCTGTAATGTTATTGCGTTTTGACCTACATTGTGATAATTTTGAAAGTTTATTTCGTGTATAAACTTGGATGCAAACCAGAATATAAGCCAGAAGACAACAATATGTCCCGCTGCTAAGCACGGGTCTTCCAACAATTGAAGTATGTCTGGAGCACACTCCGCCACGCTGCTCCAATGCCAGTTGGAAGGGGATTCATGGCCAACCCGTGTCTGATGTTTTCAAACCACTCATACGGCCTCCGACAAGGTTCAATGATGGCTATCCAGTGATGACAACCGGGACCACAGCTTAAAGTGCATCCGAAGCACGGAAGCGCGCATGAAATTTAGCCTTTACCGGTCACCCATCCGATCCCCGACCGCGCTCGACGTTGCTTAACTTTATACATCGGTTACGATCTGCACAAGCTGCGGACTATGCGCGCTTTGCATTATGAATACTGATATTACAGATATGAATTGTATTAAAGTAATAACTTTAAAGAAATTATATCTCATCTTTTTTCGATTTTCGAATTTTCGGTTTCGATTTTCGATTCGTATCCTAGACCTCTAGAAGTCTAGATAGGGTACAAATTGAAGTACTGCATTAAAAAACAAAAACTAATTATCGAACCTGTTGTTCCCGTAAGGCTGTAGGGTAAGTGAGTCATGTTTATATAAAAACTTAAGAGACCTTTTCTTCAAATCTATAAGAAATATTATTCATTTTACTAAATGCAAAATCCATTCGAACTGGCCACTACATCTCCATGCACTGTCACAATCAACTTTCATAAAGATAATTCAATAAACTTAGAACTAATATGAAATATTCTCCACGCCCTTATTAATAGACGTAAGTAAATTTAATCCATGTACAAATTCAGTAATGAACCGCTACTCCCCGGGATTAAGCCGGGAACTAACACAACCTCTATAATCCTGTATAAGCGTACAAATCAGACTATTATTATAGCTGCTTAATCCCAAATGTATACCTAAATGTAACATGTTTTAACCGCTACCACCCGTGTCGTGCCGTGGACACACAAATACGAGAGCACAAACACCCATACCTAATTAGAAATCTAAATTCGGCATTTAGATATCTGCCCTGGGGTTGAACGCAGAGTCCGCTCCGTGTCAGACCTGTGTCCTGACGTGCTATGCGGGTCGTACCAACGCTAGAAATATATATATTAGGCAATTCATTCAAAACCGTATATCATGAGTACTCGTTACGTAATTAAAATGTATAATTTCCGCGATATTATTAGCTTACAAATCATATGGTACGTTATATATAGTTTTTGAAATTATACTTCTTTTGGGGCGTTATGCAAATCAATGTTCCCGAACGAAACAAAAGGTACGCGCAGATTAAACACAAGATGAAGTTATCTCCAACGAGTATTATTTTTATTTATTTCTCTTCTTTACTTATCTCGATTTTTATGATTAAATCGGTGATTTATGCTGCTCACGGGCATATATACCAAGTGAGCAACATTTTGCGTTATCAGGCCGGGAAATAACTAATTCATGGTGGTAGCG
>DWKL01001805.1:0-13835 GCA_018249415.1 Phareas burnsi | reverse complement strand
ATGAATTCTACCACACCATCATTAGGTTTTTTCTTTGCCTCTATTTGTTAAAAATTGTATTTTATACCAATAGAGGTGAAGAAAAAAATTTCATACATCTAGTAACAAATGAAATAATCTAGTTCTAAATTCACGAAAATACATATATACACATATGTCCGAAAAAATTTTTTTTTGGAAAACTTAAAATATCAAATTGGAACCGTTGACAGGCATTTTGATATGCCACATTATATATGTCATAAAATTATTATGTTTATAAACATAACTATAGGGAATAAGATGTGTTAAAATGATAAGTAAATAAAATGTCATGTTATAAATCGTAACATGTAAAAAAAATTATATATCACATCTTCTTATACTTTTGCATCATAATGTTTGCCTAATTTTATTAAGTAAAACTGCATTACAGTCAGTTGTTAACGATTTAATCTTCGGTTATCTATCTCGTGTCCCCAGTCTCCTATGTCCAGTCAGATACCCGGCTTCCGGGACCCGGTCTCCAGTCTCGGAACTCTGGACTTGGATCTCTTGTCTCTCGTCTTATGCCAGAGTTCCGGTTTCCAGGCTTCCGATGCGGACCTTTAGTCTCAGGTCTCGGGTCTCCGGTCTCAGGTCTCCGACCTCGAGCCTCAAATCTCGGGTCTTGGGCATCCAGTCTCATGTCTCCGGCTTCGATTGTTTAGTGACAGGTCTCGGGCTTCAGTTCCCCGGTCTCAGATCCGGGCCTCGGCATTCGGTCTTAGGTGTCCGGCCTCTGACTTCCAGCATGCCAATATATGCTTATTAGTTTGTAACACAATGTTATTTACACTATAAAGTTGTAACAGGGCTGTATTCCTACATTGAATATGTATTAGATAAACTGGCTCTTACCGATAGTCAGAGATAAATACCGCCATAAGATTGAACGAGATTGGTTTAGTAGAATTTGAGATTCAACTTGAACCTTTGCAGTCTGCAACATCACGAACGCGAGAGATCAACAAAAATGGCTATATTGTAATTTAATTTCTTATTAATACTCGTAATGATTATTTGTCGATAGAATAAAATTCTGTTAATGCGTAGACATTACATTTAGTAACAAGCAGTGATAGCCTAATGTTTAAGATTCCGGCCTCTCACACTGGGGGTCCAGGGTTCGAACCCCGCACGCACCTCTGATTTTTCGAAGTTATGTGCGTATTAGAAATTAATTATCACTACCTTCACCGTTAAAGTGAAGGAAAACATCGTGAGGAAACCTACACATCGGAGAGTTCCATAAAGTTCTCGAAGGTGTGAAGACTACCAATCCGCACTTGGCCAGCGTGGTGGATTATGGACTAATCCTTCTCATTCTGAGAGGAGACTCGTGCCCAGCAGTGGGACATTAATGGGTTGATGATGATGATGATGAATGCGTAAAGAAACAACAAGAAGTTTTGTTGAAATACTTGATTCTAACAGCTGTGTCCTGAGTCAGTTTCTACAACCTCTGCGGAATATTCGGAAGATGTGTATGGTATCACAAAATAAATACTAAATAAAACTGAAATAGTCAGCTTTACTTAGTATGCAGCAGCAAACTGAGATCATGGTTGATTGGTTGGATGCTCTGCGGTCGCTGATGTCGGTCACCGCACGCACAAATCACGGCTAAAAGCTAATATACTTTCGTAAATTAACACTTGTAATGTTTCGTACTTCAATATTAAATATATATATATATACTTTACTTATATAACTACCATAAGGGCCTTTCACAGAGTCCTTAACCGTCTGAAGATCGGACACAGACAACCTTGTAACTTTAAGGGTCTTGTTTGAACGTCGACTAGTAACGTTTTAAGGGAAACTCTGTGCAGGGTTCAATTCATATGGTCAAGCCCGAGATCAGCTTGGTTTTTTAAGCTGTCCCAATCAATCGATTGTATCTGTTGATAGCAGTTGCAAAACCTAGTCGGAGGCATTGTGAGGGATCTGACAATATCTGACATAGACTGGAAATAATACGTTTCTTCAACAAATTCATACTGGAGCAGCGTGGTGGAAGCCTTCGCCAATTGTGAAGGGAGATCCGTGCCCAGCAATGGGACATAAAAAGGTTGTAGCTAGCCAGCCAACTTAGGTACTTTCGTAACAGAAGAGTCGCTCAAGGATCTCTCGATAGTCAAGATCGGACACTAATCTTGTAAGCTTTAAGGGTCTTATTTGACTGCCGACGAGTAACGAAGGGAACCCCTTATGACGGGTTCAACCCGTTTACTGAAGTTACTTTGTGGGTTGTTGGGACGCTGACGTCACGGGCTGTCTAGTTGGAAATAATTAGATCAAAGTCAACGAACCACCGGTAAATATATCTCGATATATAAGTTGTGATAGTTTAGTGGTAGGATTCCAGCCTTATCGTGAGACTCCAAGGTACCGAATCCCGCACGCATTTCAAATATCTGGAAGTACATGCGTATTAGAAATTAAATTTAACTTGCTTTAACGTTGAAGAAAACATCTTAAGGAACTTGGAGTTGTCTGTCAAGTTCTTAAAAGGATATGAAGATTTTTTATCCGTACATGACTAGCGTGGTGGGTTATGATCTAACCCTTCTCATTCTGAGAGGAGACGTGTTCAGCAATGACATACTGATGGATTGATGATGATGGTGGTAATTAAGACTTATTTGGTGCAGTGATAACTACATACAGTGGTAACTACTGTAACACCAGCCTGATACGTAGAAAGTTCCGGGTTCCATTCCTGGTCAGACAGATATCTAATTGATGAATTTAGTCCTTTCTTTTGGGTGTTTGTGTCCTCGTCTTTGTATGTATTATATGCTGATGATGTATGATTTAATATGATGTGATATATAAAAATGTAATTAAAAATGTTGTCTTTGTTGATGTGGGTTGAAAGAGTTTGATTCAAAATAACTGATATTCTAAATTCGTTTTATAATTAATTAAGTTAATTAACTTGAAGTTATACGTAGATAATATTACTGTATATAATATGGCAAACATCAATGCTTTACCACCACAATTGCGATGGTGTGCGTGTAATACAAGAAACCCTTCTGAAGAGCCCGTAACATAAGTTTGAAGATCGGTCACAAACGACCTATGTAGCCTTACTATTGGTTCACAGTATTCAGTAATATATTTTTTTTGATCTCACGCGCAACTCATGTTGTACTCGAAGGATTCATAGCGCGGAAGTCGTTTGATCGATATAATGTAGTACATATCTAGAATATGGTATGGTAGAACCAATTGGAAATTTGTAGTTCCAGGTTCAATTCCTAAGGTATCATCGCCATATCTATTCCTGGTTATATATCCATAGCATCTGTGTTAAACGCTGCTATGATGTGGCAAAAACAATAAGGCACCTGTGGCCGACCTTACATTGGACTTCAGTCCTATTTGAGGTTGATCCTAGATGTCTATGGGCGATGTTGAGCATTGACCATCAAATGAATTGCATGCTTGTTTTTTTACTTCTATGCTATAAGAAAAAGTTCGTTTATAGGTTAATTTGGTAGGTCTTAAAACTATAGTTCGTCTGAGGAGGCACCACCGTCGCCCTCATAATCCGCCGCGAAACAGCTCGTGTTTAAGTTGGAGGGGTGTGGTTGCCGGGTACATTTGCAAACGAGGCGACCACCTTTGTCATCAGGAGTTCTAATACGCCTACATATGACTTCAGATAGGACTTCAGTCCTCCTTGAGGTTAAATAAGTGCGTCCATGAGTCGCAGTGACCGCTTAAGCTAGCCTGCACGCTCATTTATACATACATCATACATAAAGAAATATAACACATTATTTTATTACATTAATGTAGTTTTATATACTCCTATGTATCACACAGTTTACTCGCACCATACTCGCAACAATCCATCACGATCGAGTAATAAATAGTAGGGCGTCAAGTCAAGAGTCCGACAAGGATGTCAAATCCGGTTCTACACGGACCCAGAAAGGGATGAAGGGTTCTTCACATACTAATTCTGTGTCCAAAAGCCATTCACGAGCTGAGGGTCACTCGAGTACCACATAACGGCTCTTGATACAGTTTCAATGAGGTATTTGCATGTGACCTATATGTTTCACGATAAGTGTTGTATGAGATATCGGTACGATTTGGGTCGAGTAATGATTTGTGGAGTTGCGTATTTATTTTTGAGTTCAAATTGTTTTCACTTCAGTTATGTCTTTCTATATATGGATGTTTGTTGCCTGTATTTATGGATGTATACGCTTTTACAGCGTGGAATGTATGCAACGATGTGTGATCAATGTAAGGGAATTTTGCGATTGAATTTTTAATCACTTCTATATGTTCAAATAATTTAGAGTTTCAGACGTATCTGGGTCCGGTTGAGACTTTAAGACCTGGTGTTCCGACCAAGATCATCTGCTCATGATAAAATACGTCTTTTTCGCGCCAGGGAACTTCCGCCTCCACCACGATCCCGCCACGCCACGCTGGTGATGTCCCGATCTTGCCCTGCTTCCGTCTCAGTCTGTCTTCAGCCCCGGTCTACCTCTGCCTCCATCTCGATCTCCAAATAAAGATACCACGCTCCATGATCAAAAAAACTATAGTCATCTCCAGTTGAAATTGTTTCCAAAAAGAATTACGTGTTTTGTTATTGTGAAAATAGGCATTAGAAAATGGGAAAAACTTAAAATTACGCACAGACAGCATAATGTTTTTATTCCTATCATTTATAAGCATAAGCATAAGCCATAAACCGAGGCGATTTAGGTTTATATGATTTTAAGCGAAACCAAGCAAACAAAAACATGCCCACAAAGGAAATGGTCGTGTCGCCTGTTCCGGCCGCATGTCGGATGTGGTGGGGATGGGATGATGTCATGGAACGTCATTATTAACCGAAGTAAATGATATACATAATCTGGTCAAGTGCGAGTCGGACTCGGCATCAAGGTTCCGTAGTACAGGTCTTAATAGGTGGTAGGACTATAGTCTCCATCAATCTTTATTGGAACAATGTGTTCCATGCCCCTATAGTTCGAGAAAAGATCCGTGCCCAGCGATGAGGTATAAAAAGAGTTCTAGCCAGCTACACAATTTGGATGACTTTAAAGGAGTCACTCTCACAGTCATTTAGAAACCTCAATGTAATTTTTAAGAACTATAGATTGATCCGCTCATATTAATGTTTTAAGACCTATGGATTGATACACCCATACGATTTTTTTAAGTCCTATCGATTGATATGCCCACATATTTTTTAAGACCTATCGATTGATACACCCAAATGAGTTTTTTAAGACCTATCGATTGATACGCCCACATGATATGAAAAGGGTTCCGTTTTTAATAATAACAATTTTTTTTTATTGCAGGTATTAAAAACACCGATAAAATAGCACAAAAACAGCTAGGTAAAGTAAAAATACAAATAAATATGTTTTAAGACTAAATTTACCTGTAAAGGTGTAAATTAGAAATGAGTCTAAGTGAGTTTTCACCATTTGGCTACGCAACCCTAAAAATCTGTCTTCTTTAATTCATATCGGGCCAGTCATGTCCAGCCGTGTGACAGTAATGCGCTGAATGGCCAACTCATCTAAATCCAGTCATGAAGTAGAAATAACAGCAATGATCACCTTGAACCATCGGAAATTAGTTAATTCTGTGGAATCGGTTAATTATTCACGGATCGCTCAGGACCTCCGTAAATCATTCCCACAAACTTCATCCCGGAAGTCCCTAATTTCGTCGTATTTCATGCCTTTTTGTCCGCACGCTTCCGTCGACGTTTGTTCTGTAATTTTCACCCGTTTAGACGAAGGTATAAACGAGGTTAACATGAAGCTAAAATTTATAGGGTCTGCCTGACCGCTGTCAGAATTGTATCGAATATTCTTTGAAGACTTTGAATGTGTTGATTTTGACGCATTTTGGCATTTATCATTATCAAGCCATTAACGTCTCGCTGCTGGATATGGGTCTCCCCTCAGAATGAGAAGGTTAAGGCCATAGTCTACCACGCTAGCCAAGTGCGGGTTGGTAGACTTCGATATATCTTCGAGAACTTAACATAGAACTCTCGGATGTGTAGATAACCTCACGATATTTCTTTCACCGTTAAACCGAGTGTTAATTAATTTCTAATACGCACATGACTTCGAAAAATCATAGGTTTAAATATTATGTCTTCAATTAGTTTAAGAGGTTGATTACGGTTGTCTATGGGCGACAGTGACCTTATTATTAAATGGACTGAAGGCTGAAAGAAGCCATACCAACTAAAGATTTGGTCGAGTCAACATAGATAGGTAGTGGGTAGTTATGTTGAAGAGTACCAAACGAGCGTTCTGGCCACCTGATGTTAAGTGGTCACTGCAGCTCATGTACATCCACATCTAATTTCAAACAGGATTGAGGTCCAATCTGAGATCGTACGTAAGGCGTCACTACTTTTGAGAGGTAAGATGGTCGCCCGCTGTAAATGTGCCCGGCAACCGGACCTCTCCAATCGAAACATAAAAATAGTTTTACGGTGGATTATGTAGGTGGCGGTGGTACTTTATTGGACGATATATAGTTCTATCACCTATCATATTTATTTATGTTTTCAAACCAACAGCAAAGGATTCGAACCCTGTACACCCAGAATAAGAGACCAGAATCTTAACCTTTATTTATTTAGCTTTATTTACGTGACTTTTAATGACGTGACGAATAACTGATACAAATTAAATGGATTATATATTGTTATAATACTATACATATATTAAAGAGTAGTCGGAGCAATTCAGTGCTATGGTTTTGGTCTGTTTCTGTAAACGTCGACAAAGAGCTGTCCAGTCAAGTGTATAATCTAAGAATTTCTCTAAATTTTGAAAAGAAAATTCTCGTCAATAGAATACTACACTATAGTATAGTATAGAAGAGGAGCAATAATAAAATTAAGTCCTACCTGAGGTCGACCATATATACTTAAGGGCTAAGTTGGAGCGAAGAAGTATCTCATTACTACATTAAAACCAACTTTAAACTAGAAATAGTTGTAGCGAGGGTGCCACCGGAGTCGCATCATTAAGGGTTCTGCCACCCTCAAAATGGCCACTTAATATCCGATGACACACACTCATTTGCTACTTTATAACTTTAAAATATATTAACTTAATCAACACCTAAAAGTGTTGTAGATTTTATCTTAAAAATTAGTTGGTCCTTCGAGGCTAATCAAAACTTAACATATCCAGCAATTATTCAGGTCTGCAAGATATTAAATTAATCTAGACTCAAAACTGGGGTATATTGTACCACAAATAAATACTTGATCTTTCGAGACAAATAAAAACTTAACATATCCAGCAATTATTCAATGCAAGTTTCGTAGACAATAATTTAGCAGAAATGTATACATATTTATATTATGCAAACTCTACGATCTCTACATAACATGAACTAGTTGTTTATCGACAATCGATTTAATTTATGTCCTCTGTAAAACACGAATCATATATCTCTTGATGTTGACTCAGACCTTTCAGTAGTATGACATAGTCGGCCACAGAGTAAATAATCATATATATTATACAGCCGGTTCATAAGAAATTTGTTTTCGAAACTAAGAGTTTTCAGATTTTATACTTAACTGAACGGCTCTATGTCGACGTTTACAGAAACAGACCAAAATCGCTAAAGCACTAAAATGCTTTAATATATGTATAATTTTATAACACGTTTTATATATGTATAATGGTATTACAATATATATAATCCATCTAATTTGTCTCAGTTATTCGTTACGTCATTAAAAATCACGTAAATAAAGCAGTTATAGCCTAGTAGTCAAGATTCTGGTCTCTCACTCTAGGTATATGGAGTTCGAATACCGCGCGCACTTCAAATTTTTTGAAGTAATGTGCGCATTAGAAATTAATTATCACTTGTTTTCACAGTGAAGGAAATCATCGTGACTAAATCTACACATTAGAGAGTTCTTTGTAAAGGTATGTGAAGTCTACCAATTCGGACTTGGTCAGCGTGGTGGACTATGGTCTAATGTTTTTCATTCTGAAAGGAGATCCTTGCCCAGCAGTGGGATATTAATCGGTTAAGGATGAATTAAAAGTCATGGAAACAATCATAGAATTCAAGAGAAATTTCAATGTCCGTGATTACCTTTCTACTAAGTGAATTAAATAAAAATCAATCCAATTCCAGATTAAAATAAATGATGTCGAACCGTCCCATTCTTTATTTCATCTGCAATAAATAAAGATTAATTCCTACTACATTTACTTACTCTGTGTCGCAGTAAAGGGGTTGGTTCCCGTTGCTACAGCAACTGAGGGGCAAAAGCCGCATAATTCGGTAGTAAGCCGTCGCTTATCAGATCGGTGTTTGATACCAGATAAGTCCGTATTTCGTAATCATGCGTTCTTGACGGATACTTAGATTTAGAGCTTCCGCTATGAACCGTTACGTCATATTATTTGACTCTATTCCTCTTTATTCCTCTCTGTCCAAATGTCAAGGAATGAGTGACGTCTGTGTTGTTTGAAGTAAAACTTTTTAACCGCAACTTGAGAGTAACCCAAATCTTTTTCTGACGGAAAAAAATGTTCAGTAGTAAATCCGTGATTTTTTTATGAAAAGGGTAGCAATCACTGGGGTGGCTGGTGAGGTGCGGTTGCCAGGCACACTTTCAGTGAGGCGACCATCATAGCTCTCAGGAGTAGTGACGCATCTACGTATGACTTCAGATAGAACTTCAGTTTTGTTTGAGCTATATGTGGATGCACATGGGCTGCAGTGACTACTTAGCATCAGGTAGCATGCATGCTCGTTTGCTACTCTTCAAAGATAAAAAAAAAGTACCACCGCCATCCTCATAATCCATCGTGAAGCAATTGCTGCGTTTCGGTTGGAGGTGTGACAGTCTGGTACACATATAGCAAGACGGCCATCTTTGTCTCCAGGAGTAGTAACATCTACGTACGATCTCAGAAACTCAGTCCTGTTTGAGTTTGGATGTGGGTGTCGATGGGCTGCAGTGCTCACTAACAACAAATGGGTTGTACGTTCGTTTGCTACTCGGCTACTCTTTTCACTTAAAAAATATTGGGGGATAAAATAAAAGGGGATAAAATACTTTAACCTATTTCCAACCGTGCTTTACCATTTTCATAAAAACGGTGAATATTTTAGACGAATCGTGTAATATTTCCACGGTTCAAATTACCATCAGCGTTCGTCATGTTTCATTTCCTTGCAGTACCACCGTCACGCTCAAGTTAAGGACTACCGTTCTATCGTTTTTTACTAAAATTTGATCAATTTTTGTTTACTTTTGTTATGACGAGAAACATTTTTATGTAATGCACGATAGTACGTACAGATAGGTTTAATAGTTGGTATGACAATATTTTAATTACGTAACGAGTACTCACGATATGCTGTTTTTAATTGCCTATATTTCGACCCAGTTGCATGGATTGTGGTCACGGCGAACCGGCGGTCAGTTTCGTCGTGACCACGATCCATGCAACTGGGTCGACATATATGCAATTAAAAAACAGCATATCGTGAGTTAATGAGTACTTAAAATGTATAATTAACGTAATTAAACGTAACGTAATTAAAATGTATAATTTCCGCGATAATATTAGCCTAAACTCTTATGGTAGGACAATAGTTTGTCCGGAGAGGTACGCCGCCACCCTCAATCCACCGTGAAGCAATTCTCATGTTTCGGTCCGAGTATTGTGGTTATCGGGTTCATTTACAGTGAAGCGACATCTTAGTACTCAGGAGTAGTAACATAACTATGTACGACCTTAGATATCAGCAGCTAGCTAGTCCAACTGATTTTAAGTGTTCGGATTTCATGGGTTCTCGCCGCGAAGAAGCAACTAAATGCGTATCAGAACACGGTAAAGGGTTCCGTGGTTGGAGTGAACGTTTTTACTTATGGACTATTTGGTTAATTTAGCTCAAACGTAGATTACTCATATTGTGTCTACCGCATATTTTCATCGTCACCCAGGGTTAACTGGTAAAAAATGCCACATGGTATTAAGCCGCCTTTTGTAATTGTTTGCAATAAAGAGAATAAATAAATAAATAAAAGTGTGTACTGACCTATAATGTAAAATAAAAGCGACGACACAATTTTAACGTAATTGGAAGCGCGTATTTCACCAAACGTTGGATTCATATTAACAAGCAAGATAACACATTATTAAATGTTGAATACATAAAATTTCATTGAATTTTAAATACATTCAAATTCATTAAATTTTAAATACGTTAGAATTTATGAAATGTTGAATACATTTAAATCTATGCAATTTTAAATACATTTAAACTCATTAAATTTTAATACACTAAATGCATTAATTTTTAAACACATTTCACACACCATTGTATTGTTGTGCTCAAAATTATATTCCGCATTGTTGTTGTAAATACAATATTCAGTACTTATGTAACACACACAACACCCATTTCCATGAATATAAGGCCTAATGTATTATTTTCCGTTACTCAAAGAATATTAGCAAACACAACAGCTCCCTAATAAAATACAATTGAGGGCAGAAATCATAAAATTAAGTGTCAAAGATATCCAGGATTCCCGGCACTTTCGTTACAGAACCAACGCCGTTGAATTATTCATTTCCTCATTTTATTCCCGAATATTTTTATACAAGACATATTAAATCAGAAAGAAAATACACGACTGCAAAAATACTTAATCAAATCACATATGTCGCGTCGAAAAAAAGGAAATAGTAAACGCCATTATGATTTTTTTGAATTTTAATGCTTTCGTCATTATTTGAAAGGTAGAACGTTAGTCCGGGAAGTACCACCGCCGCTCTCATAATCCGCCGTGAATAGTTTCGGTTAGACAGATGCGGTTGCCGGACACACGGCGAGACCACCATCTTAGTCCTCAGGAGTAGTGATTCATCTACGTTCGACCTTAGGTGAAATTTTAGTTTTGTTTGAAGTTCGATGTCGCTGTCCATGGCTGGAATGAACTTAACATGAGGTGGTCTGCATGCTCGCTTGCTACTCTTCAAACATACAAAAAACATCAACCCACTAATGCCTCACTGGGCACGGATCTCATCTCAGAATAAAAAGGGTTAAGCCATTGTTTATCACGCTGACCAAGTGCGGATTGGTAGAGTTCATACAGAGAGAATTCACTTCAATGTAAAAAAAAATATCTTTGAGACGAAGTTTCTCAAAGAGAATTTTATTTTTTACATTAGAATGTATAGTGTGTGTGGGCATTCATCTTTCAATTATTTTAAAAATCCCACAGTCGCCTTCGCCTGTTTCATAATTCATTAAAGGTACAATCCTGTGGTTTAATAGGTACCGCAATATCTTTTAATAAAATCTACTCGCGTATAGAAATTCTATTTTTCTTAGTTGACTGTGCTAACAGGATTATTTATTAAATCTAGTAATTATATCTAACAGCGTAAAGAGTGATAGACTAGTGGTAAAATTCTCTCACGTTGGCGGTCTGCGGTTCGAATTTACATATAGTAATCCCTCTTATAACACGGTACTCTTAAACGCATTTTCATATAACGCGGGGATTTCCCACGTTATGTTTCTGTACTGTGAAATTTATGATTTGTACAGTTTATAATTAACTGTTTTTTAGTTACATATGCATAAGTTTTTTATTTAAAATGTTCTTAATTTGATTTTAATAAAACGCACATATTTCGTACATAATATAGTTTTTTCTTAATATTCGATTCAAACACCCTTTAACGAGAAAAGTTAAACGTGAATCATTTGTACATAACGCGTGATACAGGGTCATACAAGCGCGTTTTACGAGAATACTCGTATAACGCGTTTTCCTATAACACGGAACCAATCTACCGTGTTATAGGGGGATTACTGTAGTTTAATAATTATACCAAGCAGCTTAAGGAGTGATAGACAAGTGGTAAGATTGGCTCACGCTGGAGGTTAGGGTTAGAACTCAAATAAGCACCTCTGATTCCGTAGAGTTTTCTGTTTTTTTAACATTAACCATAGTACCATTTTGCCAATACAGATAAACCTCGGAGACAAGTTTAAACATGGAATATATAAATAAATGATTTCTATTTTTATAGACCCACACTGGGCTTCCCAGAACATGGGTGCCATTGACGCATACAAAGACGAGTACACAAACACTCAGACCCAGGACAGAGACCTAAATTCATAATTTAGATGTCTGTCCGGCCGGAAATCGAACCCGAAACCCTTTGCGTATCGGATCAGCGAATACAAACTCTATAATGCGAATTAAAATTACAGATTCGTAACTTTTTATTTATTAGTATAAATGGTATTGAAAACATGAAAACCCTGAAATTTGATTAATTTTACCAACTTCAGGCTGAAAGCTTTTGAGATATAGGTCAATCTAACTATGAGATGGGCCGAGTACTTGGAAAAGGGTTTCCGTTTCGGATAAAATCAGGTTATTATGTACTTGCTTCTGATATAGCAACATTTTAATTCAATTACCTAATAATATAAACTGTTCGAAGTTTTCAAAATATTGTAAGTTTTTCGACGGATTATCCATTGATCTGTGTCATCTTTGTCTGCGACTTTTTATGTTCATTGCTGGGCGCGAGTCTCTCCCATAATCACGGAAGGCCTGGAATATGCTCCTCCACGCTACTCCTGTGTGGATTGGTGGAAATGCGGTTTAGCGGCCAACTTATATCAAATGTTTTCAAATCGTCCATAAAGTCTCCGATAAGGTTTGACGACAATGACAGCTTAACATGCCCTCCGAAGCACGGAAGCGCAGACGAAATTTAGCCACTAGAGGTTATTTATCCAGCTCTTAACTGCGCCCAACATTGCTTAACTTTGTAGATCGGTTTCGATTTACATCGACCACGTCGCTCGTCACAATTCTTTTGTAACTTAGCACTTCATCATCAACCCATAAATATCCCACTGCTGCGCTCGAATCTCATCCCAGAATCGCTAGGCCATAGTCCACCAGTCTGACCAAGTGCTGGTAGATTTCACACACCTTCGAGAACTTTACAGAAAACTCTCTGATGTATATCTTTCCTCACGATGTTTCCCTCCAACCTTAACAATAACTTATTACTTAGTTTATATTATAAGTATAATTATCTACCTAGAATTAACCTAAGATACACGACAGCTAACAAGCTACGATGTACATACTAGGAATACATGCCTTGTCTGCGTTGTGTAATTAATGTACCGCTAAGTTAGGTCTTAGTCGGGCTTAGAGCTAATGTTTTGTACTTGAATATGTTGAACGTTGGAATGCATCTTGAAAGACGCGTATCTTGATGGTATCTTGTAAGGATTAACTGTTTGATAAAGCTATCGAACACTCATCGAATACGCATCGAAATCTCATCGAATACGCATCGAGTCCTCGTCAAATGGTCATCGAATATTCATCGAAATCGTCATCGAATATTCATCGAAATCTCATCGAATATCCACCGAATACTCATCGAATACTCATCGAAATGGTCATCGAATACTCATCGAAAAATAATCTAGTTGGAATTGAATACTCATCAAATACTCAGCGAATACTCATCGAAATCTCATCGAGTACTCATTGAATACTCATCAAATCGTCATCGAATACATATTGAATACTCATCGAATACTCATCGGAAACGCATCGAATACTCATTGTATACACATCGGAAACGTATCGAATACTCATTGTATACACATCGGAAACGCATCGAATACTCATTGTATACACATCGGAAACGCATCGAATACTCATTGTATACACATCGGAAACGCATCGAATACTC
>DWKL01001804.1:0-13843 GCA_018249415.1 Phareas burnsi | reverse complement strand
AATTATTTATATTATACTGAAGAGGATTCCTTATTTAAGTCAATTAAAGTATAGAACGAGCACATATTAAAGTATGTTACGTGCTTCATAGACCACATAGTTACGGGACGCACCGCAGCAGCGGCAGCAGCAGCACGGGACCGGTGCGCTGCCACTCGTATGTGTTAGATGTTTGAGTGTGTACGAATCTATCGCTTCAGAAGCATAACCCATAGGTGTTAAGTATATTTAAATAAATTGAAACACACAGTGTATCCCGCTGTCGGCCGCGTTATTTTGTTATTCATTTATCGAGCTGTAAATGTAATTATTTTTCGCAATGCGCGAAATTAGGAAAGGCACATTGAGTACAATTTAGTGGCTGTTATTTTTATAAGATACTCTTCAAAATTTATTTATTAAGGTTGGTACTGACCGGAGCGCACGTGTAATGTAACAGTTTTACGCATATGTAATGTAAGAGATCGATGTTGAGCGAGTTACGTGCTTCTAATGTGTACTGACTAGCGAACTTTCACATGGATGTGAGTAAGGAGTGTGCGCGCCGAGCCGTGTCCGCTATAAAATTGAAATGAAATAAAAAAAAAACATGCTTAACTCATCGCATGAATGATATATTCGATGTTACAATGAGGTAACATTACACATGTGCGCACTTTAATGCTCAACTTGAGGTTTTCGCTGATACAATGCTCGTATCGAGCTGTTACATTACACGCGAATTCCCATGGTCGGTATCCTCCTTTGTGGAGAAGGGTAAAGTTTGAATTGTTCAGATTCGGACCTCGAACGCTTCGCGACCGTAGTGTAGTTCGACGAGATGTATATTTTAAGAGAATATTTCCTCAGAGGTGGTTTCACATTATCGGTGGTTTTTGATGATATATTGTTGTTGGGTTGGGTTGAATTCCTATCTGTTCTAAAATTTGAAAGTTTGATAACTATGTTATTTTTTAAACAGATTTATTGAAATGTAATATTTATCTTTGAATAAAATTCTATATAAAATTTAAATATGTCATGAAATCAGAGAGTTTACACGCAAAAATTACTATACCGATTTATGTATGTATGAAATGGCTGAAAAACATACATGCAGAGTGTCGTCCTGTCACTGATAATCTGGACTTATCTTTGCATTTCTATCATGTGATAGAAATCCCCGTGTGGTAGGACCTGTCTTCACATAAACCTTCCGCCACAGCTGCAATGCTGGCGCAGTCCAGCTACACAAGTGCGACAATCAACTTTAGTGTTAGGGTCGCCGTACGTACACGACGATTTTGCAGCGATGACATCGAAGTTATGAGATAGCTAGACAATCGTTCGGCGTCTAGTGTAATCATAAGACCAGATATCGCTTTTTACCGCTGTACGCACATGTCGTGTGCCATGTTCTAAGATCCTTTTCAAAGTATGTCAGGGACGTCTATAACAGTCCAAGACAGGAACAGTCACGCGTGATTGTCTCTTCTTTTAAATTAAAATATAGTAGGTTAATGTGTATTGGTGTTCAATTGATATATTGTCTGTATGTTCTCCCGAGTGTCTCCATCTCTTTCACATAATCGGTGTATTTTCCAAATTAACGCTTTTATCGTTACGTATTTATAAAGTGTTTTGAATCTCTTTGTAAAATCAGTATTGACTTACTGATATTGGACGGTTAGCTTTTGCGAATTTGTATGTCGGTGTACGTCGTTGCACAGACATTATTAATGTTTAGATTGGAAGTTTTTAGGTAAATATATTGCAAATATTTAACGATTAATGTGATACTTAGTCACCTGCCTACTTACTCGTATATACTTCGCTAAGACTTTGAACCGATACATATCATGTTTCTGTGACTACGGTAAATGTAAACATATCATATTATATATAGTATCTAGTGTATTGGATACATATCAGATATTTTTAAGCGTAGCTCTAGACATCGTTGTTGTTCTTCGGCGTCGCTTCCTAAAATATATTGTGGACACACGTCTCGTCCGATGCAATAAAAATACGTTGAAATATTTCCCATAAAATTACGTTTAAATATTTACCATAAAATAACGGCGAGCCCAAAATTATTCTGTTTATATTTATTCTACTTAGAATCACAATTCCAAACCATTATTCTACTTTCACTACACATATAAGTCAAAAGAAAAATGTAATTAGCACGCTCTATGATTGTATTAAATAAATGTAAACAACACAAAAACCGTCCAAACCAAACAAAGTTTTTCAGATGACTCGTCCACCGCGTGATTGTTGTCATTGTCAAAATTGAAACTGTCAATATAGATGTCACTGTCAATTATTACTTTTTAATAATTCTGCTCTGGATTTTTGTTTTTATGCCTACAAGTATAGCGTAACGGTTGAAGGGTCGATCTTCAACCGTGTTACTGAGTGTTAAGGGAAGTAAAAAATCTAGTCTTTTTCGCAATATTTTTTTTAATTTTAATTTCATGGCGCAAATTATACGACACTCATCGATATAGCCAATTTTATAACAATTAGTGAACATAAAGGGAATGTAATCGAAGTTTTGAAAAAGTGAATTAATCTATAGACCGTCTACGAATCTCAAATTAATTTAACATTATTTTTATAGTATATATTTCTATAGAACTGTTAATTTACTGTATTTCCTTACCTTATTTTTATATATCATCGGTCACACAAAAAACTCTTTTGTTGTTGTTTTTATCTTTTGTATTGAAAGGCTACAAATAACTACACGGATGGAAAACGGACACACCTTGTATAAATATCGTGAAGCTAAGAAAGTGAAGATTTTTATACATATATGTATACAAGAATTATAAAAAATCAAGAAAATATAGTATTATACATGTGTTACTTTTCTGTGTTATCGACGATATGTTCTCGGTTTTCGTCGACTATTTCATGTCCCAACCTAGCCATTCCACCAGCTGGTGGGTTAATCTGTTATGTTCATAATGTCATATCGGAGATTTGTCATGAACTTTAGCAGGAAGTGTATTGAAGCTCATTCAAATGTAATCTTAACTTCCCCATAAATCACTTTAGTTTACTGACCATTGTCAATTGTATTGCATTGTTTTAAGTTACCATAATACAATAAAAAAACTTACACCTATTAAATGATCAATTTAAATAAAACAAAATTATGATGCCTACACTTTATTGAATAAATTACAAAATTGCAATCAGAGGCAGTACATTTGCATATAATTTAATTTATTCTTGAATACCTAAATAAAACCTCATAAAACAGTGCAACACTGGGCTTTCTAGCAAAACACTTCTTTTAAAAGCCTACTTTGGAATGGATTACCAGAGCCCACTCAATACGACAAGCAATTCTATTATAATCACAGATGAAGCCATTATGTATCAATACATTAGAACCGACTTTACATTACAGTAATGTCATTACAAAATTAGTTGCTTGCATGGTAAATTTAATTAAAAATCATGTTCCTTATTTTTGTGTTCCATAGGCAAATGGCATAAACGGAACCCTTATAGTTTTGCAATATCTGTCAGTCACAGATATTTAAAAACTATATACACGGAATTTGGAACATAAGTGTTCTATTGAATACAATAGTGTAATGACGATACGAAATCATGAATTGGGTATGCACTCTAAATCGGTAAACGAGGGAGGGCAAAAAATTATAGCGCACACAAAGGTTCGAGCAATATTCGGGGGTTGGAGCAATATCGTCCGGCACGTCTTTGAAAATAATATCGAAGTATTTTAATGCTTATTTTATTGAAATCAATATAGTTAGTGAGATATAGACGTGTATCTCAAAATTGTGTCCGAAGAAAACGTAAGAACGAAATTGTTTTCATGAAATTATTGCCTGTGAAATTTTCTTGTAAATTAAATTAAAGTAATGTAAAGAAACTAATTTTATGCGACTAATATCGTAACATAGAATCGGCATTTTGGGTCACTTTTGTTTGCTCCGCAGGCAAAATTTGTTAAAAATATTTTGTTATCTATCTAAATTTCAAATAATTTGAATGCATGACGCCTCTACACTGTGGTTTTGCAGAAAATAGATGATAATCCGCACTGCATGAATTCTTCCAGTGCGATCAACACACCACACAATATTGTAGAAAAATTCTGCAAAACCGTATAACGGCTAAAAATAACGCGAGAACATTATTCTGGGATCCATTCATATTTGGATTGTAACAAATACTGTAAAATGTTGCAAGTATAAAATACTACTATTATTGTAGATTTCCTCTTATAATTTGCTGCCTTTGCAAGCCTGTATATAGATGTAATATTGTCTTTGTTATTTGTAAAGCAGATGAATGCAAGACTATGTGAATGACGTCCCTGATAAGTCATTCACTTAAAGCTAGCAATCTTCGCAAGATTGAATAAGTACCTGAAACGTTCTGGAATTACCGCAGTGTGATGTTCATGCAACTATGAAATCGTGGAGGTGCCTATCCATAAAATAAAATGCTTCAAACAGAGTCGCCACTCCAAATGACTGAACGGATGTTAATTATTGTCGATGCCATGTTCATGGTATTGAGTTTAGCTTATATTGATCAGTAAGCTAGGTACTCATAAGTGACATGTCTCGGATGTTAAAGGCGAATATAACGATGAAAATAATTGGATCCATCCACCAAAACGAGACGAGAGTGCAATAAGGATCATAGTATTGTTAGTCTTGCTGGCTTGTTGGCTGCACTGTTAGAATAAAATGTGAACAGTATAATAAGTGTCCATCCGAACACGAATTTTTGAGCCTATGAGCTAAGGTGGAGTGTCTAATGTATGGCGATAAGGCCAGATTCGAGGAGCTTCTGTATCTTCGCGGCGATCTCTGGGTTTTTGAGGTGATCCTGCAATGCCTGCGGGTCTGCCTGCATTTGTTCGAGGATGCAGCGCATGGCCGGGTCGCGGAGGATCGATTGCACTTCTGGATCGGCCATGGCGCGTTTACGTACCTATAAAAATATTGTTTTTATATAAACCTATAAATATATTGTAATTATATGTATACTGTATAGTTTATTTTGCATATGATTTTTTTTATGTGAAAAAAATAGCAAAAGATCGAGTAGTCCACCTGCTGTCGAGTGGACACTGCAGCCCATGGACAATTAATCTCAAAGGGGACTGAAGTCTTGAAGTCGTACGCAGATGCGTTACTACTTCTGAGGACTAAGATGGTTGCGTCGCCACAAGTGTACCTAACATAATCACACCCCTCCAACCAATACACAAGATTTGTAAATGATGAAAATGCTATTTTGTTAATAGTGACTAACAAAGAACATTGTATTTATGATTACTGGAGGATGCAAAATGCTGCTCTCGCTAAGCCCTATGGACTTGAGGCTGATTATAATCTACAATAGGGCAGCTTGATGCAGTACAGGCTCTTAGAAGTTCAAATTGGAGATAGGTCTTCCCTGTATAAAGGAAAATCTTAATATAGTTAATGTGTTTTACTTGAGTATTGGTGACCACAGATGAATAATTTCGTAGCAAAACACATCTGCATTTAGTTGCCCCCTACAACATCCAGAAGATGAAAGGGTGATGATACTCTCCACACTGAGACTATACAGTATGGTGTGGTGGAGGTGTGATCCAGAAAACTGAGCAATTGTACATACCTCCTCAGGATTGGAATGGAGCTGCGTAGAGCAGGCACGGTAGCCCTCCAGGGCCTCTGCATTACTGGGATCCAGCTCCAATGCCTTCTGGTATGCACTGAGAGCTTTGGATTGTTGTTGCATGCCCTGGGAGAGAACAATGAAATTAAAAATTAAAGTATGTATACACTTTTACCCTTCACGGAAGTGTAAAAAAAATAGGTTCAATTATTGATATTCTTAAAATTACAGAAACATCTTAATAGTAGGTATTCTACTATGACCTCTGCTATTCTTTTTTTTGGTTGATAACAGCGGGTTTCATGCTGCCTTGTTCTTTTTTTTTATTGAACAAAAGCACCAAAAGCATGTATTCAGTCCACTTAATGATGATTGGTCATTGCTACTCATGGACAATAATAACTCTCAGATTTACATATGTGCCAGGTTACAGACGTGCCGGTAAACTAAATTGAAACCGCTTGTCTAACAATGTCACACATAGGACAAGAGTCCTGTATGAGGTCTGCAGTAATGCGTCATCTTTTTGCCTCCCTATAACTACACCCTTCAGACACGACAGTTTTACACAGCTGTAAAAACGATAGGTGGCAGAACTACAATTTGACTGGGAAGGTACCACCGCTGTCCTCAGAATCCACCTGAAGCAATACTTGTGTTGGAGGTATTGTTGTCCAGAACACTCACAAGCCAGGAGATCATCGTAGTCCTCTGGAGTATTGACGCATTTACGTAAGACCTCAAATAGGGCTTCAGTCCTGTTTCCAGGTTGATGTGCCAACACCACTTAATATTAGGTGGCCTGTATGCTTGTTTGCTACTTATAAAACATAAAAAAGAAAGAAATCAGGTGTAGAAGCAGCCATCACAAACAAACCCCATAGAGCTCTAATACTTAAATTCTGGTTTGAAGGAACATTTTTAGATGAAAGGTTTCAATTCATTACTCTGGCACACCTGTAACTGAACTTATTTGATTTAAGACTGATTATTGTCTATAGGTTGCGGTGACTATTTCAAATTATTGTTGTAGATCTATTTACAGGATTTAATTACCATCAATCCATTAATGTCTCGCTGCTGGGCACGGGTCTCCTTTCAGATTGTCAAGGATTAGGCCATAGTCCACCATGCTGCCCAAGTGTGGATTGGTAAAATTCACACACCTTCAAGAACTTTACAGAGAATTCTCAGGTGTGTAGGTTTCCTCACGGTGTTTTCATTCACCGTTAAAGCAAGTGATAATTAATTTCTCATAAGCACATAACTTCAAAAAATTAGAGGTGCGTGCGGGAAACGAGTTCCAGACACCCAGAGTTGGGGCCGGAACCTCAACGGAACGGAACTTTACAGGATCTATATGATCGGTAAATCATAATCTAAAAACAATTATTCAAAATAGTTCACCTGAAGGATCTTGCCCTTCCGGATCCAGCCCTTGATGAACTTGGGGTCGAGCTGGCAGCATTTGTCGCAGTCCTTGAGTCCCAGGTCGAATGCGGCCAGCTTAGTGTAGCAGGCCGCGCGGTTGGAGTACAATTTGGGATCATCCGGGTTGCGTTTTATTGCCTCTGTGTAGTGCTTCACTGCTGTGCTGTAGTCTCCTACAAAGGGGACATAACCAGTAAACATGTGTGATGTGTTGTACTCATGATATGCGGTTTTTTAACTGCCTATATTTCGATCCAGTTGCATGGACTGTGGTCACGACGAAACCGTGCTTTCGCTGTGACCGTGATGTGACTATGTGACTTGATAATATTAGCTTAAAATCTCATGTGTGATGTGATAAATTAGAAAATGTCCTTGTATACTCATAACCTCACACTATAAACGTCTTTCGTGAGTGCCATGATCACATATAAAAACGAGTACCAAACCACCCAGATCCATAACAGAAATCTAAATTCATCATTTGGATATCTGCCTGGCCGGGAATCGAACTCGGTACCCTGTCTCCGCTGCGCCACGCAGGTCGTCAAGTTCCTACATTTATCACATAAAAAAACATAAGTAATCACGTAACGTAAAATTATCAAAAGCGTCGTATTCATAGTTCAGTGATTTTAAGCACTCCATTATAGTAACGTATCTAGTTTCGTGAGGTCACGACCGTGAATACATATAAAGTCCAACGACATTTGCAACAAGTGTACATACTGTATACGTGTAGTAACACTAAGATGTGTGGTCGTAGGGTGTATTAATATGTACATTAATAAATACAATTAAATTGTCTTGGATTTAATATACCGATTTAGACTGAAAACATAAACAGCTCTATTAAAAAATTTCAACTGGCATTCAGTACATCCACTTTTGGATCTAATCTCGAAAATTACTGAATACATTTTTATGGGACTTTCATGCAAAGATAGAGGACTTACATGTTATGTGTGAATTTTAATAACAAATACGACTTTTTAGCTTTTAGGGTTTCTGAATAAAAAATTGTTATCCAAGTATGAAGACCCCAGAAAATTCCAATTTGATAAGTTGATGAACAAGAAAACAGGTTTTTACGTTTTATTCCAAACAGATACATTTTTGTTTTGCGTACGACTATTTCCCCAGCCTATAAGCTAGCGTATAATATATCCACAAGAGTAACAATACATTGACAAACTGCTTCATAGGTAAAGCCTATTTGGAATTGGTTATAGATGATATCCCATAGGCTACGGTTCTCTGTATACCTATATACCAGTTTTGTGATGCAGCAGTTCCTACACTAGTGTGAGACATAACAAATTTAGATATTCATTTAGGGTCTGAGTGTTTGTGTGCTTGTCTCTGTACATATCCATAGCACCCACGACATAGGGCTATGATTGTAGAAAGCATTCAGTTTTTTTGAATTTTTTATATCTACTTCCAAATAACTAATTTAAGCTTTAAAAGCTCACCCTTTTTGAAGTAATCATTGCCCAATTCTTTCTCCATTTCTGCCTTCACAGGATCGATGTAGGCTTTCTTCTCCTCCTCGACTATTCGTCTCTCCACTTCACTGAGCAATGTCTTGATCTCTGGTGTGCGGTGTTCAGACATAGACTTCTCAAAATATGTCTTTGCCAACTTCCACTGCTCCATCTTTTTGTATGCGTTACCTTGTCAAATTAAACATGTCTTTTCAAAACATTGAAAAACCTACAAAGGTCTACTACAAAGTATTTAAACATTTCAATCAAATATTGTTCCATTGTAGGTGCCACAGTTAATTTTATCAAACATTGGAGCCAAAGGACCTAAGAACACAAATATAAATTCCAATAGACAATAAAAATAAACACAATATTAGGAGTACAAACACTCTACACACACACACACAAAAACGATTGATAATTGACAAAAATCATTAAACAGATTTTATCCATAACTTACATAATATACCATTATAATGAGTACAATGCAAACCTATTATTAACAAAATATTACTTATTCTCTGATCAATGTATTCTTCATGAATGAACAAAATAATACATGTGGCAGGACTATTGTTCGTCCAGGGAAGTAAATCCAGCGCCCTCATAATTTGTGAAACAATTTTTGTGTTTCGGTTGGAGAGGTGTGCTTGCCTGGCATACTTACAGTGGGGCAACCACCTTAGTCCTTAGGAGTAGCATCGCTTCTATAAACGAGCTCAGATATAACTTCAGTTTTGTTGGAGGTTACATGTGGATGTCGAAGGGCAGCAGTGACCACGTAACATCAAGTGGCATGCACGTTTATTTGCTACTCTTTAAACATAAAGAAAAAAAACAAAGACGTACAGGGAGAGGACAAAAAGAAACTCGTAATCTAAAATGATAGAACAGATATGACTTACCAATTCTAGTGAAGGCTTTCGCAATAAGCTTGAAGTCGGCTCTATTCTCTCTACCAATATCAATTGCCTTCTCGCACTCCTTAATACACTTCTCATATTCCTTCTGTTCAAAGTACACTGCGGCCATGTTTGTACAGAAAGTAATGTCTGTAGGATCAAGATCAATGGCTCTTTTGTAGTGTTTGATAGCAGATTCAAAATCCTTCTTCTTATAAAAATCATTGCCTAGATCTTTCTCTTGTAGGGCCCGCCTACGATGCTCTGGCAAGTCTTCATTTTTAGGTTTCGGAGGGTCTTCCTTCTTTGTTGATGAGGTTGGCTTGGGATCAGGCGCAGGCGGGTCGACATCCATGGGAGGTGCAAAATCTAAGCCGAGCATTACACTAAGTGTTGTGAGGACTCTCTTGTCCTCTATATTAGCATCTAGGCTATACATGTCGAATTGGTTTTGAGCAAGATTCTGTAAAATATTTAAGGCATTATATTAAAAAATGTAGTGTATAGTGTAGTTGAAAGCCAAAACAATATATTTATCTCAATCCACAGATGATATAAATATACAGCCTGCATTATATACGACATGGTGTGCCTATCCACATACTATGAGTCATATATAAATGACCTCAATTAATAAAAAATTTAATCCAAAGCAGAGACTTCTTTGCCTCTCACTCATTCTTTAATGTGTGACCAAGACACAAGCTGTGGCTATACTAGAACTTATTTATGTATAAAAATATAGAAAACTGGCAGCTATGCATTGCTGTGACATCCTTTCATTCAATTATTCGATATTATAATTGGAGTTGTTAATTAGATTATTTATTGTTGTTCAGTGCCAGACTGTCTCCCATGTAATCTAATATTAATGTCATCCCCTTATAGGTTAATTTATTTTTAATTACTGATTTTAACTTATTGTTAACTTTCAGATTTCCTAGAAGTTTTTGTGAGTGAGGGATGTATATTGTGTACTTAACTATGTGTGAATCTTGAGACGTTATACAGCTTCAAAATGTTACAGAATATGTTTTTTTATAATGTTATACCTCCCCATAAAGTACTACTTATTTGCAGTCTATTGCGTTACTTCATCTTTAATTCGAAATGAAGGTCAATAGAAGCAATTAATTTTTTTTTTATAAGCTATTGCATATAGTTGCTAGAGAATAATTTCAATTCTTCAACTCTAAGTTCAAATTAATGTATTATAACAATAGAAGAACATGAAAATCCAGATTTAATAGTTTTAAAGCTAAGAGATCTGTTTAGTAAAAAGTTTCAATAGTAGAGAATGCTTTTAATATCAAGTCAGACTCCCTTTTATACAAATTTATATTAGAAAAAATTAGTACAATTATGTCTGAATTAACCCACTAGATAAACTAACAACCTAATCTAAACTTGGCTTACTGGTTAACTAACTAACTGGAGCCTAACTTACATGAACCATTTTCACATATTCTGGATCCTTCATCCATTCTCTGGTCACAGGGTTTGCACGGAGCTTCTCAAAGAGCTGTTCTGTCCTTTGTTTGGCTTCTTCGGCCTGTTTCTTGACTTCAGTGAGCCCTGAAGCCAACTGCTGGTTGCCAGGCTCCAGCTCGAGTCCTTTCTCGTATGCAGCGATGGCCTCTTCATGTCTTCCTAAATACGCTAAGGCACTACCCTTTCTCGAGTACCCTTTGCTCCAAAAAGGGTTGATAGATACAGTGGTGTTAGCATCCTCTAGCGCGGCCGCGTAATTCCCAGCTTTCGCATGGGCCGCTGATCTGTTACTGAATAAAACGTGGTTTTTCGGGTCCAATTTTATGCCCTCCGTGTAAAATTCAACAGCTTCATCATACTTCCCAGAAGACAACGCCGCATTGCCCTTCTCCTTAAGCTGATTCACCTAAAACAATTTATTTTATAATTTGAAACTCCTATCCGGTACCTTCTCGCAATAGCAGTAGTCGGCAACGGCATAACCTCCTTACCTGTTCCATGATTTGCTTTTTAGCTTAATTTTTAAAATTCACACACGATAATTATCACTAGGTTATCTTTGCAACTAGTAAGAAATATAGTTCTCTTTGTTCGCAAGACAGCACTAGTAATTCCAAATATCTAGAAATGAGTCTGTTTAATTCATGAATGAACGAACACTGACACTTCAAATTCGAGAATTTTCTTGCAAAATTCTATAATCGGTTTTCGCGTATGGCAATAACACCATTGTTAATATGAATAGATTTTGTTTCTATTTTGAAGGAAATAAAATTTTCGTAGTTACAGAGTTATACATTAGGTTAAATCTAACTAATTCATGAATAGTGATTCTAATAATAACTTAGGATAATACAACTTAAGGTACCAAACCAACCAAAGAGTATAATAATATATAAGGCAGGTTTTAAAGTACTATGATTTGTGCGATATGTGCAATCCAAAGAGTATAATAATATACAATGCTTAATTACAAAAATAAATGTGATGACTTCTATTTAACTATATATAATTGTATAACTTTTAAATTGTGGGCACTGGAACATAATTAGCTCCATTCTGGTTCATTGTTTCAAATCATGCACATAATATTATTGATATGACAAATATTATTGATATTTCTAATCTAAACGCTGTTTAATAGAGTAACGTAGAATATTTTAAAACTGACAATAGCGGCGTTTTTATTCATAATACATATACATGATACATGTACTGCATTGGCAAAGAGTATAATAATGTATAGGATACTGCATTGGTGATAGCCATCAAAAAGTATAATAATATAAAAGCCATTCTAACCGATTGCGACAAGGTTTTGTGCAGGCTTCGTCTTAGTGCAATAATAAGTTATTGAGCCGTCGAAAATTCTATTTATTAAAAAAATATTATTATTTATATAAGTATTTCAACATAAATTTTAATATTTAATTTAAATATTATTATTTAGATATTTTCAAAATAAAGAAATTTTGTGGTATCTGTAAATTATATTTTTCTGTGGTTTTCAAGTAACTGTTTGTACAGATAAAAAAGCGACGAAAAACGATTTATTCGTTATATTTTTTATCTGTAATACGCCAGTGTCACGCTAATCGCTATTTTGTAGTGTCCGTGATTTCAATTGGCATATAGTCGTTGTGGGGAATACCAAGTGGTATAGTGGTGATCGATGGCCGATTGAGTGTTTCCGCGTTACAATTAGTGGTGAGCTTTGTGCTCCGGCTCCCGTAGCTCCCGGTGACTCATCGAAGTTTCCCATACATTCGTCACTATGGACACCGACGATGGTGAATCTTCGAGCAGTGGGCCTATGTCCAGTTTGAACAGCTTATTTTCATTTACGAGTCCTGCAGTGAAGAAATTATTAGGCTGGAAACAGGTAAAAAGTTTATGATAAAATTGTACAAGTTCAGAAGTTACATTAAGCGCTTTAACTGTATATGAAAGCTTTTCATTCGGTGTAAGTAATGACCCTTTCGTTGTTTTCAGTTTTAAATTGGCATTTAAGATATATATGCATTCAATTGTTTTATCAAAAACGGAGACATACGTGAATTTTAATGTAATCGACAACAGGATGTGGTGCAATATTTCGTTTAAAGTTACGGATCTTACTGCGAACTGTCATTCGCATACATTATCTATATAACAATTTCATGTTATTTTAATGACACGAGCTTGTAGCGATCTACTCTATGTAAGAATGTTCCTGCATCCTATATAGATTTGTGACGATTTTTAACAATTACGAGGACAAATTTGTAGATACAACATTTCGTGGTGTAAATGCAAAGGCATCACTGTAGTATTTATTTTTGCCACTTAGCAGTATGGATCTGCTGTGTACTGGTCTAAAGATCATTACAAAACTGAACTGTCCTTAGTCAGGATAGTCCAGTTCTTAGAAGTTGTTCTTGTTCATTTAGAGTAGGTTCTACTGCAGGTTCTACATCTGTATGTCCTCAGGAAAATCGATTTAATATTTTATTTCGAGTAGGTGGATATAAAGGTGGCCAAATTCTAGCTTTTACTTGTGGTAGCATCGCTGCCATGTATTGCTGCCTTATAGCAGCAGTATTGAGCTGTGTGCTGGATTGAAGTGTGTAACAAAGTTGACTTTTTTTAAAGAGTTCCATGTTAGTTCTTAAGAACAGCAATAAATTTTGCTAAGGCTCCTTTTCTATATTGATTTGTTTTTGATGGTCTGCACATGTGGCAATACTCACTTAGAATTGGGTGGCTTCTGTGCTGTTTTTTTTTCTTTTATTTTTTTTTTTTTTTTTTTTTTTTTTTTTTTTTTAATTTATCTAAAGATCATTCTGGCCACACTATGTTAATTGGTCACCACATCCCATGGTTCCCCACATTCACCCACAAACGAAA
>DWKL01001803.1:0-13844 GCA_018249415.1 Phareas burnsi | reverse complement strand
GCACTAAACTGGTATTTGGAACTGCGGAAGTTTGGTAATATTCCTACAGGAGGCTTTGGGCTCGGTTTGGAGAGATTAATCCAAGTACTGTGTGGTGTATCTAATATAAAAGATACCCTGCCATTTCCGAGATGGCCACATAATTGTGATATGTAAATTGTGATTATTTCTTATATTTTAAGCAGTTATGAGAGTAAATGACAAATTGTTAACAGGAAATTTTGTTTAATTTTGCTTTCTAGTTATATAACTTTCTCAATGATCATGTGTATTGAGTAAATGCCAAATGTAAATAATACTTAATACTACTTCCATTGGATAAACGAAAATTGTATTTCACTTTTGACCTACCACATTCTCATATTAATAGGTAGATATATAAGTAAACATATTGAAATTAAAAGAACACATTTGAATCCTCCCATACAAACTATTGAGCTAAAAATATTATTTTCGAGCTTTTCTTGTATAGGGAATAATTATATTATCATTATTTTCTCTTATTAAGCCCATAAACTTGTTTGAACTATGTTATAACAAACATACATAAGGATCAGGTTTTCAAAAAATAAAACAAATTATTGTATTACATACATGTTTATTTACAAAGAGCCTAAAATAAATTAAACACCTGAACATTAAATACAAAACGAAAAATTATTCCCCTTTGTTAATTAGTGTTAAGTACTTAATAATTTAATTTATTTGTATTTTTGTGAGAATTTAATACTAATGTAACATTAAAATAGGTTTTAAATAATTGAGTCTGCTTGGTTTCTTATATTGAACTTATGCACAAAACCATGTATTGAAAAATGTTAAAAAATATTTTAACTAAGTAATATTATGTGCACCCACTTCACTATGGTATATTGTGTAAAATACAAACAGATTCGTGTAAAAGAGAGGAAAATCAAAGAAGTAGTACAGAAATTAAAGTTTTAATTTATAAAAAATAACGAAAATAAGGTACAGAGATTCCTCCTATATCTCCTTGGTTCATTTAATACAATATAATTAAAGTAACTTATTAAAACTACAAAACCAGACTTGTACTATATTTACAAATAGCTCGGCAAGTATTTACAAATATAACGTATTTCATGTACATGACCACAATTACATCATAAGTTATAATATTGTCCTTCGTCGAAAAACAAAACAAACCAGCATTTAAACACCTTATTATTAATATCACATTTTATTTTAGCAAATGGTATTTCTTGTACAGTCAAATACATGTGTATATAATTATGTCAAGTTTTACTGCAACAGACAGAAAACCTGAAAAGACCTTAACACAAACATCCTCCGCAAATTTGGACACTTAAATGACATTTATTAATTAAAGACCTAACTTTACACAATTGTCTGCTAGGGAAAACTTATAACATTAAAGGAAATCTTGCATTTTTTATAATTCTGTTTTATCTTATTCAAAGTATTTGGGACATATTATTAAAAACTCAATTAAAACCTCGCAATTACATATTTTCAAATAAACTATTTCTCATGTATGGGTACAGGGAAAAATTGAGAATTATCAATTTCCCTAAAAATAATGAATATGACATACTTACTTAAAGTTATTATAAAGGATTACACTATGTATAAGTATCTTAGCATGTGCCCTAATTACTGTAAATTAATATTTTATTATTTTAAAACATTTGAAGCATTTAGTAGCTTCAGTCTTACGTACCCAACAACATCGATCACATGGCAGTATTCATTATTACATTACTAACTCTGAGCTAGCAGGCATTAGAAAAATGTCTTTTATAACAACTTTCTTAATTTTACTATTTTTATTTACGCGTTAATTGTTCTTTATAAACTTACTTATCTTTTCATGCTTTTATAATTGAAATTCAATCATTGTAATCTTGAAATGTATTCATAAACATAGAAATCACTGATTTTCAATTCCTTAAGTGATAAGTGCAGTATCTTAGCTATTAAAACAATTGTTTAAGTGTACAAACATCGAAGAACCCTAAATTCTATCTCTTGCTTACATTTTCAAAACGAGAAAGAAATTAAGAACCATTCTCAAATCTAAATCTATATACATTTTAATTACTCTTAATGTGGCCTATTAATTATGACATTGCATAATAAGGAACAATTTTCAATTACAATAATGATCACACAATCTTTACACTTCTCAAAATAAAAGGTCTACATTGAATAAGTCAATGCGTTTCTATAGCTATTTTTAACTAAAATGTAACTATAGGTGTTGTCAAAAGTTTATGACTGTTCAGAGATTTCTTGCGCAGTGCAAATATTTCATCATAATGGACATGTTCGCGCGATCACAAACTTCCACCGCTGGGAACACACAAATAATAAATCTTTCGAAGGGTTCCCATGTTAACTATTGTTACTAACGACTCCTTAACAAAGAAATTAAATTGAAAATTGGAGGCCCGAGAACTCGAGAATGACATGCGCAAATTCGACCCGGCAAATGTTAAGAATAATTAACTACATAATAGAACACAGCGCAGACAGTTCACTGCCTTTCCGCGTGGGGGGTTGTTTACTGAACTGGACCCCCTGCAGACTGGGTTTCAGCGTATACTGCAGCTCGGGCTCTTCGCCCGGCGGCAAGGGCTCGTCGTCAGCGCTGATGTCCTCCAGGAACCTGTCTTCCTGGTTGTTATTGACGAATGTGGGAATACTCTTGCTAATATTGATGCGTATGCCTCCGATGGGAATGTGGGCGGCGGAGGGCGCGCCATCGAACTGCATATTGCCGTCGATGGACGATATCACGGACGTGTGCGTAGTTTCCACTGTGTGCGGCAAGCTTTCCAACTCCGCCGTTATGATCGGTTCGTCATCTGTTATTGAAATAAAAATCAAATAATGCCGCGTATTTTTAAGAAGATAAACTTACATCAAATATTCTCTATAATAAGTCGATAAGATAATGAACAGTAATATAGTCATTATGATAATCTCTCATGCAGATTCTCGATCATCAGACAAATACATCTAAATGATGGCTTTGTGTCCTTGTCTTTGTGTTTTTACTTTATAGTAACAGTGTGGCACTATCACTATTTGTTCTGGTTTAAAGAGTGTGTTACTGCACATTCACCTTTTCGAAGTGGCAACGCGAGTGACAGCGACCACGTAACATTACGAGGGCTGCCAGCTCCTTTGCTACTTCTATTTAATGAAAGGTATGGGTGGCAGCGACCACTTAACGTTGGGTGAGCTGCCAGCACCTTAGCTATGTCAAAGCGGTCTCGTACCGGGGTCGATAGGTTCGATCTTGACGCGCACGGCGGCGAAGTCGCGCTGCAACAAGTCTCGCTGCGCGCGCGCCGCCGCCGTCTCGTCGTCCGTGTCCGCGTCGTCATCCAGCAGCACCTGCTCCACCGGCTCCGCCTTCAGCACCACGTCGTCGTCCTCGCCGTCCGCCTCCGCCTCCTCCTCGTCCAGCTCCGAGATCTATAGTACATGTGACGGTTTTACTTGATATCCATTCTTCCAATTTCTCACACGAAAACGGCGGTTCAATGACCTTTGTCTGCGATCTCCGCGCGTAAATGCATATTTATATAGAAATTAATCATTATCAACCATTTAATGACATAGTGCCGTGCACGAGTACCCTCTAAAAATAAGAAGTGTTAGGTCATGGGTGCATGGGGCATGTGGGCTCGTCTAGTCAGATTGGTAGACTTTGAGAACTACTATAATATCTCAGGAATGTGAACCTATATTTATATATTATATTCCTAATACGCACATAACTACGAAAAATCAGTGGCGCCTGTCGAATCCCAGACTCAAAGCGTAAGTAACCAGGATTTTATTAGTGTGTTATGTCAGTTATTATAGTTATTACACTTTAATATTGTATATATATCTATACAAATAAATACATATATTTAAAATGTCATTCTTTTTGTGAAAAGGGTCTACTTAATACCCATTTCTAGACTTATGATCGTTCGGATGATGCCTACACATACACACGTGATCGTTGTCTGTCTGTCACGTGGACGCTAGTGACATCAATGTCATGTCGCTCACCTCGACGGTGGTCTCAATGGGCGTCGGCTCGGGCTCCACCACCTCTACCTCGCAGTCAGAGACATCCGCATCGTCCGCGTCCTTAATCTCTATCGCTTCGTCCATTTTCTCGGTATCCTCTGCGTCTATTTCCACTGCATCCTCTGCTGACGGCTCGTCTTTTGTTAGCGATGCCTGAAGTAATAAATATTCATCACAATCAACCCATTAATGTCCTATTTCTGGGTTTCTTCCCAGAATGGGTAGAGTTAAGCTGTAATCCATCACGCTGGCCAAGGCGGATTGGTAGACTTAAGACACCTTCGGGAACTTTATAAAGAACCCTTCGTTGAGTAAGTTTCCTCGCGATGTTTTCCTTCCCCGTTAAAATGAATTTATAAAGTTAAATTAATGTGCTAAGCCCATATAATGGCGAAAAGTTAAAGGTGCGTACGGTATTCGAACCCAGAATATCATGTGTGAGAAGCGTGAGAAGGTAGCAATGCATCTGTGGCCGACTTACGGTAGGATTTCAATCCTATTTAGGGTTGATTACAGAAGCCGTTAAGCGGCGGTGACAATTTGTCATGAAGTGGACAGTATGTTCATTTGCAATTTGTACACTTATGTACGTAGGTAAGAAATTACATTCTTGCGTAAATAATAAAATACTTTTTTAAACAATTAAACAAAATTTAAGTGAGCAAACTATCAATAGATAAAAATAAATACTACAAAAAAAATGGATAAATATCACTTATATTAAAATAATAAATTATGCGTTACATCGGCGCGCTTAACTTCGTCCCACACTAAAAATACAATCTGATTTGTATTCTCAAACGCATCAAAAGAAGTATAACAAAAATACAATACAATAGATCACCTTGTAGTCGTCCAAGCAGAGCGGATGGTAGTATCTGTGCTCGTACAGCAGCGCGTTGCGCAGGTGCCACTCCTCCTGGTCCTCGTTGTAGAACTGCAGGAAGCGGTCGCCGCACAGCGCGCACGCGTGCGACACCGGCGCGCCCGCCGCCGCGCTGGGCGCCTCGCCCGCCGCCTCGCCCGCGCCCGCGCCCGCCGCCGCGCCGCCCTCCTCCGCGCCGCCCGTCTCGAACCAGCTTTTCTCTGTCGGAACGTACGACACAGTTACTCACAGAACAATATAAGACGATAGAAGTGTAGTTCACGCGCCCGATTGGGATTGGCGTGTTATGCCAGTTTTTACAAAACACACTGATTAAATAAATTAAACAGTTACAGTGAAGATTTCTTACGGATATATGTTGTAAAGTGAAAACATCTCGTTAAAGCGAATGATGAAAACTGTAACGAGCACAGTAAATACTTCATACCGCATACTCCATTATACTACTACTTTCATACTACATCGTAATTTAAATTTAAGAAAAATGTGTCATGGATAAATTAAAACTGAACGTCCAATTTCTATGTTGATAATACATAAATGCTATAAATCTTCTTAAGTACTTTCTAAAATTATTTCTATCTTATAAATGTAGCACAAAATCTTGTCAAACTATCTGTAGACCGCTAGAGAGACAGAACTGATACAAAATGTCTCCGCGACTCACCCCGCTCCTCGAGATCCTCCACCTCCTCGTATTGCACCCAGTCGGACAGGTCGTAGTGCCAGTGGCGGCTGTGCGCGCGGCGCGCCGAGTCGCGCTCGCGGCGGTTCTGGCGGAAGTGCCAGTCCAGGTGCTGCGAGTAGCGCACCGTGTGCTCGGGCGGGAAGCGCGCGCCGCACCCGCTGCACTGCATGCCGCCGTACAGCTTCGCCACCAGACCCGGCTGCTTCCTAAACACGAATATATGCAATAGGGATTATCCCTAAAAATAGCGTAATATCGATGGATGAGGGTGTCGGAAAAATAAGGAAATATCGCAGGAGTTATAGCGTGAGATGTCACCTGTATTTATTTTTTTGTTGAACCTGCGATTTCTAAACCGAAAAGCGGCGCGTAACCTTGATTCGCCGTTACGCCAGGCAACGATTTCCTTTATTATTTTTATGCCAGTGGGGAAATAATCTGCAACCTTAATGTCTGTCTGGAATAAAATTAGATTATACTTGGCCTAAACCCCATGGACACCCACATCTAACCTGAAACAGGTTTGAAGCCCTATCTGAAGTCGCACGTAAATGCGTTACCAGGACCTGAGGATTTCAATCGCCTTCGAGAACTTGTGTGTGGTGGTAGAACTATAGTTCATCCGGGGAAGCATCACTGCCACCCTCATAATCCGCCGTGAAACAGTTGGAGGTGCGGTTGCTGGGCACACTTACAGCGAGGCGACCATCTTAGTCCTCCGAAGTAGTGACGCATCTATGTACAAAGTCAGACGGAATTTCAGTTTTCTTTGAGGTTAAATGTAGGTGTCCATAGGCTGCAGTGACCACTTAACATCAGGTGACCTGCACGTTCGTTTACCACTCTTCGAACATAAAAAAAAAAACTTTACGGATATTCTCAAGCATGTATGAGGTTTGCCAGCACCATTAAAGCAGTAGGACAAGCAGCGATGTACATGCACAGTTCTTCACTACATGTGTAATGTAGTTAGAACGATATAGAATAATAGTTACGACATAACATAAAAACGAATCTAAATGTATAAAATACTTACACTCTCAACGTCTCTGATTTCAGCAAATCCACTTTATGAATGACATTCTTGTCTTCTTTGGGCTTCACCTTGACGTCTTCCGTCTTCTCCTCTTCCTTGGCCTCGGGTTTGATGTCATTCGGCATGGAGACGATGCCAGTTGCTACTAACTTAGCAAACAGATCGTTCACATTAATATTACCAAGTATTGACAGAGGGTTGGGAGGTTTTTCCTCATTCGCATCGGACTCAAAGCCGGGGATTCGATCGGTTTTGGAGAACAGGGGCTCAGCGAGGCTGTACTCCGAACTGGATGCCGGTGCCAAACTCGACGGCATCACACTCGCCAGCATGTCGAGACCTGGAAGATTTCAATGCTTTTATGTTATGTCGTTATTCTTGAACGATTATTTTCCTTCCTACCTAAGCGGTGCCTAATTAGTAAGAATATAATTGGGAAAAATAAAGCTAAGAATAGATCAGCTGTTCAATTTCAAGCTTGTTAAAAACAACATCGTCTTAAAATAAAACTTTACTTGGTGTAATGCAATGCAAAAAAAACTGTATGTCTATATTATTTCAGTACGTTGTAATTATTACCTTGGTTTTCACCTTCTGGACTTGGAGACTTGACGGCTCTCAGTGGCGGCTGGTCTACCTCCATGTCCGTAATGACTGGCATATTCAGTTTATCGGGAGCAGGCGCAGGCTGCGGCGAGTCGAACGGTAACGCCTTCCCTTCCATGTTGGCGATTTCTACGTGACCGGCTTTAATGTTTCTCGGAAGTGCCGAGAACCGTACAAAATACTTCTCATTCCCCAGAAATATTGGCTTCGGCAAATCGCCAAACTCAACTCTAAATGGCTGTTCGTTTATCAACACAGTGCGCAAGGCGTCGACGAAACGAATAGTGAAGAATTGTCCGTTCACATGG
Organism: Phareas burnsi; assembly: GCA_018249415.1. Classification (NCBI taxonomy): domain Eukaryota; kingdom Metazoa; phylum Arthropoda; class Insecta; order Lepidoptera; family Hesperiidae; genus Phareas; species Phareas burnsi. Next base: position 6,246 of record DWKL01001803.1, on the reverse strand, counting down.
AACTTCTGCACTTTTGCGTCTAGATACACCGGACACATGTGTGTCGCATTGACGATTAGGTTGATTTTTCCCGCGACGAGATCTGTACGTTTTGCTTTGCCGATGTCCACTTGTGGCGGTGGCCCTTCCAAGTGAACCAGCCTCGGCTTGCCATCTATTATCACCCCTAACGGCTGCCCGCCAAAGAAGCACTCATACCATCGTCCATTAATAAATAGCTCCCTAGTAGGTGCTCCAAACCGAATGTCGAACACTTGATCGTCAATTTCTACTTGCTTATATCCTTCATTGAAAGATATGACTATAGAATCCTTATTATCGAAAGTTATTCTTCTACAACCAGGTAAGAATTTAATTTCACGCGGATCATCCCACTCCAGCATAATGACGGCGGTTTCTCCGTAAAATCTGATTTCTCTAGGAATACCGTCGATCTGAATAGTCTTGACGGGATCTTGGTCTATGTATTCTAATATTTTAAAGTCTGTCGGTGGAATACAAACGCTGGGAGCACCCAGAGCAGGAGGTGTTTCGATTCTTTCGTACCGCTGAAGCGGACATTCGCCTTGATACATACCCAGCTTGGGTGTAGGAAGAATCGGCGGCATTAAGGGCATGCGAGGGTCGAAGGGTGGTCTGGGTGCCCGTTTGTCGAACTTGCCTCTGAAGAATGGCGGCATTGGAGGTGGTCCCGGCGCTCTAAACCTTCGCGGGCCTCTCCATGTCGGCGGGTACGGGCCCATAAACATAGGAAGCATCGGTGGGAAGGGGAGTAAAACTTTCGGTTTTCCGTCAATAATATTTTGATTATTCATTCTCATGTCGGAATCGGCGTGATAATCTTGGTTGTTGTTTGGTACGTCTATGAAGGGCGCCGGTGTCACTCTCTCGTCGATGTCCCCGAAGTTGTTGCGTTCAGAGGGAGAAGACTTAGGACTGGCGACCTTGTTGTTCTCTTCGTCTATGTGAGCTTTGAGCTTTCGCTTGGAGTTCTCTAGGGACTCTCTTTGCTTAGCTTCTTTTAATTTTAATTTCTCATTAAGCTGCAAGACTTGGTACATGAGGGTATTGTACTGATTTTTGTCCAGTTGCCCGTCATTAAACTGCTCCTTCGCCTGAGACATGATAATGGATATTGTTTTTTTGTGATCTTCAGCATCGAACTCGTCGCCATTCTCAATTCGCAGGTCCGTGTCTTCTGAACTGAGCGTCCGCCGTCTTTCTTTTTCTATACCTATATTAAATAAATAAATAAATGTAAAATACATTAGGATGAATTGAATAACATTGAATTTTAAAACAACGAATAAACGCTTCCTACATTTATATCCCCAAACTAGGATATCCACCTTCTGTCGTGAGTGCGATAGACACACGCAAAACGAAGAGACAAACGGCCAGACTCACAACAGAGACCTAAATTCATCATTTAAACGCCCACGTGGCTGGACCTGAATCGAACCCGGAACCCTCTGGGTGTCAGACCGGCATGGTAACCGTTGTGCCCCGCAGGTCGTCAAATATAGCATTGTTATACGTACTCGGTGATTTGCTGAACAGTAATGGACGACCCAAGCGGTCCTTGCCTTTAGTGGCTTCAGCCAACTTAGCTCGGACTAGATCTAATTTTGAGGGATGTTTCTTTGATTCTTCCTTTTCTTTCACTTCATGCCAATCTTTCTTCGGAGAACCGACCGGCGAGTTCATCTCCTCGTCGTTTTCATCGGCCGGACAGTTCTGAGCATCTGCCTTTGGCGAGTCTGCCATAGATGGCGGTGGGGGCGCGACCGCTTCGTCCACTTGTGGCAATTGACGTAGATCTACGTCTTCGTTGCCGAACAAACTGCAAATGTTACATTATCAGAAATAATTATTTCTGGTTAACTATTTTAATGTAAGAAGGTTCCAAAGCGATACAAAACAATGTACCTTAAAGTAATTACTTTAGTCTTTATACATTACAAGCGCACTAATTTGCACATTCAATAATTATAACTTATTTTGCAAATTGCTGATCGATTTGTTGAATATAGATTGCAGCTTTTCAGCTGTAGCTTTATGAATGTATTTATTGGCATACATACATGTCAAATTTGTCGAGTTTGTTCTTCTTAGGTTTGCCCTCCAAGGCTTCGGTAGAAGGCCTCTTTTGCGCCACCGGCGCGGCCGTCTCGGCGATGACCGGATGCAACAAGCGTAAATCCACATCCTTGTTCTCGACTACCACGTCTGGCACATCTGAAAACACATCTTCATTTTTATGAACTCTTAAGTCTAATTTGCAACAGTTGGTTCACTTAAATACAAACCCTTTTACTGAGCTTTAGTGACATCAAAGATTAAATGAGATAAATCTATCCAAATAGAGAAATTTCTCCAGTGAGCTGATGTTTTACACTAAATAATGTACCTTTCTTACCAGTAATCCTTTTAAGTCGCAGAAACAAACATATGTAGTGCAATTAGTATCGAAAATAAACCAAAGGCTTGAAAAGACAAATTCCAATTGGTATTGTTCATTATTTTTGTATAAAGTTAGGTAATTGTTTTTATTTATTTAAGTTGGTACAGCACATGCCCTAAAAATTACTCAATCACTACGTATTTATATTTAGGGCATACGCTGAACAACTCTATTATAGATAATACAATAAGTGAACGTTTTGAATACATAATGTAAAACAATGTGTGCCTACGAGTTGCAGGTGACAGTTACTTTATGATCGCACAAAAATTATCCAAAACCTATATTATTAGAAAAAACTCCGAATATGATTGGATTAACAGGTCACAGAAGACTTAACATCATATGTAAGCGTGATCATCGCTAGATCAAATACTGTTAGTCAAATGTGTGCCACTTGAGCGATTGGCATACGAACCTGTCAGCGTTTCACTGTAGGCTGAGGAAATGCTAATGCATGGGCGACACAGCGTGCACTCCTTTATTCAAAAGCTTTTGTCAACTAAAGGTTTACTACGACATAGGTTCAGGAGATGCAGGCATACATCGGCCCCGCTGTGCAGTTCGTGTGGTGTCGGCAGCGATTCCCATGCGACGGTCCAAGATTTATTGAACAACTCGTCACTCGATACCCTAGCAATTCTGTACTATATTGTGCCGCTTAGCCTGCGTAAGCTCACGGATGTTTTCGCGAGAACAAGTTGAAATACAATGGCCTGTCTACCGGGCAAAAGGTCTTACAGAGGCGTACGAGACCAGTTGAAGCACTAATAATTTGGTACCATGTCGCAAGCGAGGCCCTTGAATTTGGTTGATGTAAAAGATGTGCATATGTCGGGAGGGATCCATGCACGAATTCGTTTCTAATTTAACCTTCAATCTTGCAGTACAATGGTCCAGTATGTGTTGATCTCCTTATGTCTTCGTGCAGAGAGTATTCAGTCGTGTACAAGTTCCGATGTACAAATAAGTGGATTAAATAAATAATTTACACATATGTTCCTAAATTCTTAATATTCCTAATTTCTTCATAGATACCAAACGGTTCGTGAGCGTTGACACGCTATTTGAGTTTAGAATATATAAGCTTTACAAAGCTCAAGTTTTAACACAATAAGAAGATATAATCGATTGGTATAATACAATAACTTGTTCAACAATCATTATGGAAAAAATGGCTATAGGTCATTTGAACATAGGTTCACATCAGTTGCCAGCCACCAACGCGTAGCACCCTCAGCGCGCTCACAAGGGGACCGTTGCGGTGACTAGTGGTGGGACTGGCACCTTAGGAATTATGCTTCCGCTCTGTACAGTTCCGATCTTTAAATATTGATTCTGTCGTTGGTCGACTAGTATTATTTGCAAGTGTTATGTTATTATGGTGTTTATTTTAAACTTCGAGACCGTCAAAATATACACTGCCAATATCACTATTGTAAACTGACTGCGGTCAAGTTCTTTTTATAATTATTGTGTATTTTTACGGGCTAACTCCGTGCTGTCTAGGAGCGCCTTCGAAAGTATTGTGCAATTTTATGCAACGTGCTAACACTACATATTCATATAATTTGTTCAAAATCATAACGTCTACAATGATTGTAGGACCTTTTAAATTCTGTTATAAAGTAATAAATATTTATAATCCCATTAATATTTCAATACAAAAACACAAATGTACAAACGAACATCAGATCCGTTACACGCATCTGTAAATGCTTAATAATTATTAATTTTTGTTACAAATTTTATGGAATTTATAAAAAATACAAATAGAATATAAGGTGGTTCTACTGACTCGTAATAAATAAAATACCTTGTATCACATAATTGTAATTAATTACTAAATTTGTCAGCGTACAAACAATTCAGTCTTTTAAAATTGAACACATATATAAAGCTCTCCTGTTCACAGTTAACATGTATCGGGTAATAACTAACTTATCGATACAAGCTGCCCGATAACCTGCACACTGCTCAATATTGCCCACGTGCACAGTGCAACGCGTCCTAACGCCGCAACTGTCTGAGAACGATCATTTATAATATTACCTATCACATTTTATGATGTCACCGTTAATCCGCGCATTACTAGGAGGCTAATGTCTCACGGCACGCGTCGCCTGCGAAGAGCCCGTACACACTGCGCACGACGCGTATCTCCGGCATATTCCCACGTCTTACAACATAGAGCAATTTGTTACCAAAACAATATCACTAAATACACTTTCTTCATGTACTATTTTAACAATTTTTTCCCCAAGATTGTTTTCGGCGCAACGGCGGTTACGACAGATTGCGGCAGAAACAACAAGAATGTGAACGAAAATACGACGACACACGAGCCTTCAGCGCACGGCCGGTGCGGCGGCGGCGGCTTCACGCGGCCCCGGGACACCGTCTCCTAGAGACCGCGCCGGCACACACAGTCCTCGGGGAATGTTTTAATAATACAATTATAACAGCGCAATTATAACTATCACAGCTCAAATGATTACGCGGGGGAGCCTCACGGTGCGTTTAGTTTTGATAGAAAAGGATCAAGCATATAGCTAAAATGTATATATTAAGTTATGTTGAAGTGACAATTATTGTCCGGTTTCGCATCAGCCCACTGGATAAAATTTTCTTTTAAAATAGGTCATCGCAAGCATCGTTCAGGAGATCTTTTTGAATATCCTCTTCTTTTTTGAATTCCGCATAACGATAATTTTGATTTCTTATCTTTTATCTTTTGTAAAATATAAGTTTTTTCGGGAATGATTTACTATGATTCATTTGAGCAATATGAACATGAAAAAAAAAGTCTTCACTCTACTACTGAACAAGATTATGTAAACAAAATAAAAAAGGCATATGGATATCAATGTGTGCAATACTCTAGGAATTTGTTGAACATTTGATATCGCCAAAGATTAAAAAGATGTACTTCGATCGATGAACGTGAACGGTGACGTATTGCGGTCCGCCGGACGCTCGAGGAAACTTAATAATAAAGGGTGCGACTTCGATGATAAATACCAACACGAATACTCCAAGAATTAAAAAAATGTTTTATTTTATCACAGAATTGGTGCTCCATCTCTTCTTAAAACCTAGTATCACAGTCGACGACGCGGAGGCGGCGCTCGGTCAACCTCGCACTCTAACATAGGGGGATATCTTACTTGCGGGCTCGCTATCGGGCGCGGGCGCGGGCGCGGGCGCGGGCTCCTCGGCGCGCTCGTCCGGCCGCTCGGGGCTCTCGGACTTCTGCTTGTTGCGGCGCATGTACCGCTCCTTGTTGTAGTTCCTGAGCTCCTTGAAGGCGACCACCTCGGGCTCCGGCGGGCGCTCCTCCGCCTCCTCGCGCTCCGGCGCTTTCGGCTTGCGCTCGCGCGTCCGCGGCCGCTTGTCGGGCGAGGCGGGCCCCTCCTTGCCCTCGCGGCGCTTCTTGCGCTCGCGGCCTAGCTCCTTGCGGCGCTTGGGCGGCGCCGGCTCATCGCGCGCCTCGTCCCGCGGCTCCTCGCGCGCGATCTTGGGGATCGGCGGCAGCTTGTTGATCCTCTCGGGGTCGGGCGCGTGCAATCGATCGATGTAGGCGTCGATGATGCGCTCGGGCCGCTCGGCGCGCTCGGGCCGGTCGGGGCGACGGGCGCGCGCTCGGTCTCGGACGCGCTCGGGCGGGCGCGGGTCGCGCGCGGGGCGGCGCGGGTCGCGTGGCTCCGGGCGCACGTCGATGGTGATGACGTTGTTGCGCTTGGTGACGCGCTCGAGCGGCTTGATGTCGAACACGTTGGGCC
>DWKL01001802.1:0-13855 GCA_018249415.1 Phareas burnsi | reverse complement strand
AACACAAATCTTATTATTATCAGAAATAAGCGCATAGGCCAGTGCGACTGACACAAACACATCCAAGTATTTAATAATTTTAAGTAAATTTGAAATGTTTAAGACTGGCTTATATCATAAGCGTACAGAGTTAATTTTTAAATATCACGATATTGGCATTTGAAAACAGTATTAATTTGTAACAATTAAACAAATCAAATATTTTCTTAATTTATCTTTACTAGACTGTTATTAACAATGTCTAACAACGAGAATATTGCTGCCATGTCAGCGAAATTTACAAGAAAAGTGAGTAGTTCAGTTTTTTGTTTTAAACGTTTCAAAGTACAGTTATGTTTTCAAATGCCCGTCAACGGGTGTCGGTCTGTACGGTCCGAAGCGTATGTATGTTCGTGTGCGTGTGTGATAGTATCAACACGAATGTGTCGTGGTGTGCGACTGACCCCTGTCGGCGCTGGACACGTCCTGGCTGTCGAGCACGGAGCTCTCGTCGTCGGTCTGCCGCCGCCCCTCCCGCCCCTCGCGCGCCTCGCGCCGCCGCCCGCTCTGCAACCACGAACATCACCCCATCATCAACCCGGTACTGTCACTTCAGCGGAGCACGGACCTCCTGTCTGAAGTTGTATTTTACAGAACAAAGTACCAAACGAGCGTGCGGTCTTTCCTATAAGTGGTCACTGCCAGTTATGGACATCTGCAAGCAAGTCTCGATGGGATTGAAATCCTACTCGAAGTCTGGCACAGATGTGTCGGTACCCCTGAGGACCAAATTAAATTGCCTCGATCGCAAGTACCTCCCCCTTACGGTACCTTCAAACCGAAACGGGGCGCCGTTTAACACTGCTATTATAAGGTAGGAATAGATGTGGCAGAGTCGCTTCCGGAATTAATCCACGACGAATTCTACCACCTTTGATAAGCTCGAATGTTATGCAGATGTAATGTTAAAAGGTAAGTAGTCAAAAAGACATCGAGTCCAGACTGACCGCGTCCCTGGCGTCCCGGCCGCCCTCGCGCTGCTCTCGCGGCTCGCGGGGTTCGCGCGGCTCGCGGGGTTCGCGGGGCTCGCGGGGCTCACGCGGCTCGCGCGGCTCGCGGCCGTCCCGCGGCGGGCGCGGGTGCGCGCGCCCGTTCTCTAGCGGCACGCGCCGCTCCTCGCCACGGCGCTCGCTCGATCTGCGAACGTTGCATGCCCATATTTAACTGTAACTAAATTATGTTTGTATTTATGGCGATGCATGCAGCATTGAATATACTCCGACAACCGGTTTACGAAACACTGACCTATTAAAACTAGATAATATAGAGCCATGCAAACCTAGAATAAAGTTTCCGAAATAACCCAGTTTCTTGACAACCCAGTTTCAGTTGAACACTGACCTGTTAAAACAGTCGAGTCAGTCGGTCAGCTAATTTTAACCGATATTATGATTATGTACTACAATGATTCGTGCTGTTCTAATAATGTTATTGCATTGCAACATACACACTTGCATTCTAAATATTTAGTGTTAAACACATAAACATTAACGTAGTTAATCCACGATGCAAACAAAAGACCAATTAACTAACAACTGTCCAGGTATCACACTACATTTTATTTCTTTTTTTATCAATCATAATTTGATTACATTTTCCAATCACTTTATTGAAGCATAAAAATACAAAATTCGCCACCACCAAGCCTCACTGAGACTACTTTTAATGTCAATTTAAGACTTTTGGCAATTATTTAGGTTTAAAAATCGTTGACTTTATATTTATGGCTATTTTTTTATATCTTCCAGTATGGTACGTTTACTATCACTTGCCGAGCGCTACAACTCAGCTATATCGGACTGCTCCTCCACATCGCGTCATTAGAGTATGCATATAATAATGTGTTTGTGCACATCAAACTAACTTAATCATACAATTTTAAAAAGTTATAAGGATAGATGCATGTGTGGTGAAATAATTAATCTCGTGTGTGTTTCTACCACATGCTTTTACAATATATAATAATTATTTCTAAATTAATTTAATTAATTTTATAAGAAATAACAAGTTATTTCTTACATAAATTAAATGAAAATAAAAGTCAACTCATTTTATACAACAAAATTATAAGACACGTTCCAAAGCAAACATGCTCAAGATTGAATGGTAGATACTTTCACACAATATATTCCAAGCTTTTATGTTAAGTACATATTGGAAGTTCAAAGCCCGCCAACTGTGCTTTGCTCATTTTAAAGACAGCATTAGAATGTCCGACACTTGCGACACGTGCGGTTGCATCAACTCGTGCAATCGCATAAACTTTTGAGACCAAAACAATATGACAATGCAATAAGTGGTTAACAATTCAGAACGTAAAGGGTTATGTCTCCGATAACTTTAACATACCCCTTTACGTACTGAATTGCCAACTAGTAGGCCTATACTTAATCACTTATGTGACAGGAAAATGTGTATTGATTACAATAGAAAAATTATTTTCCCAGTCTACTGGTGTGTTCAATCACTGTACACAAACTTGGTCACATAAGCTCTAAAAGTCTAATGCAGATTGGACTGTGGCTGGTCGGAAGCAGACGCGCCAAGCAAGCATTACGCCACATACTATCGGATAAGAAATATTAACAACATAATTATGCTTACATTATCCTTGAGTGCATGAAATACAAATGCGATCTATATGTAAATAAGCAGAATGTAACAGTTTACGCACACGGTATAAATTAAAAATAATGTTATTTGATACATAAATAAGCATAGTGAGGGATGATATGTAATTATAAGCATTAAATAAGATATTTGCTTTATGTGGAAAAGTTTATTATAAGTTTATAATTAAAAACTAAGGTTAAAGTATATTAAATGGGATCAGGGAACTGTTTAGTAAATTTCAATGTAGTTCCTATTTTATAATCTACTGTACTTTTACAAGTGCCTTTAAATTTATGAAACATATTAATTTATTAAATAATTTAATGATTACTGGAGAAGTAACTTGAATGACCTTTTAGTGTAGGAACAGATTAGAATGTTGTAGGGCCGGTAGCAAATGTCCAGTAGCAAGCCAGCATCATGGTGTAGTAGTGCCTCGACAGGGTTGGCAATTATCAAGACAATTTAATATTAGGTAAATATGTATATAGCTGTTATTTGTACCCATGAACAGATTTGTTATGTATGTTCGGTATTCAGTACATTACCAGCGGCTGGCTGGCTGTGAACCACACCGACTGATGATAGAATATATGTTTATGGTAATAAACTGCGATTCCAGTCTAGTGCCTTGTATCTTTTTCATATACTTTTTATATTGATTTTTTTACCATAGTGAACTAATATTCTTAATATTGTTTTTTTTGTGTATTTTGTATACATTTGTATTTTCGCACAGCCGACATCACAACGCACTAAAACAATTGAGTTCCCCAGCAAAGTAAGTGGTCGTTAACGGATCACGCTGTTGACGCCATCCACGTGACGTCAAAAAAGTGAGGGGCATTAATGCCCATCTTCGGATATAATCGGTAGACCTAAATAATATAACACGCAAGCCTAAATGTTATTATTAATGATAATTATCTTGATAATTACCTTCCAACTTAAGTCTACGAATCGATAATAACCGTGTGGGGAACGTGGGACATGTCGAGTGTGTCAGGGTAAGGGGGTCGGCGGGTGCAAGGCGGCGCTCACCTGTTGGGGCGCGGCGGGCGCGCGCGGCCGCGGTAGGAGCCGCTGTCGCCGCGCTCGTCGCCCAGCTCCGGCGTGGTGCGCCGCCCGCCTGCAACCGAACGTCGTCTTGCTATTATATCGACCGTACCACTGCACTCACAGTTAAACACCATATTTTATTAATTACATAACTTTGATATAGAAATCATTTAGAAAATAATAAACCATTAAGACGAAACTGCTATCCTTTATCGTAGTTATTAAAATTTCGGCATTTCGATTCGAATTCCTAGTATGCAAGTCAGATTTTATTTTATGTGCATATTAGAAAGTAACTATTACTCGCCTTAATAGCTAAAAAAACATGAAAAATGTCCAAGTATATGATGTCTACCAATCTGCGCTTGGCCAATGTAGTGGGCTATGGCTCGATGCTACTTATTTTGAAAGGAGAATCGAGCCCAGCATGTGAACAGTGATGGGTTGAGGATGAAGTAAACAATTTGTAAGTAATAATTAACCAATTTTTAGATATATCAATGTTATATAAGACATCATTGTTTATAATTTGTTATGTCATGGTTCACACAGACACACTGCGGGGTCAGAAGTTTTGTTGGAAATTGATGTAATCTATTCTATAGGGAATCCCAAGTAATTAAGAGGAATAGCAACATTGTGTATGCCGGAGAACACAAAACATAAGGGAGTTTTCCTTTAGAACATGTTTCAAATATAAAAACGAGTGTGAAGTGAGACAGTTAGGAGGACGGGATAAAATTATATATACAGGAATACCAAAAAGGCTTAAATGGATTTCCTATATGGATAATTGTGAACTCCTTGCATCAATACTCCCCGTTTTGGATGCATGTGCCTGATCAGTTATATTATTAATATTCCACAGGGTCTGTTTATCAGATATTATTCTACAAAGTGTCTATATTGAAAACAGTCAACCGGGTAACTTAACAGGCGAGTTATGGGTGTGAAGTAAAACGAGGTAGGGCGAGGTGAAGTAAGGTAGTATGAACTACCAAGGTGAAGTAGTGTGAGGTGTAGCAAGGCGAGGTGGGATTATGTGTAGTTACAGTGTAGAAGTAGAAGTAAGGTAAGGTGAAGTGAAGCGAGGTGATGTAAGTTAAGTGAGACGAGGTAGTTACCGGGTGGGTAGCGGTGCGGCGGAGGACGGGGGCGCCGCGCACGGGCCGGCGGCGCGCCGCGCGGCGGCGGATAGCTCGTGGCGGCGCCGCCCATCACCACACGCAGCTGCTGGTCGATCTCCTGCTTTTCCAGCCGGAGCTGTTCCACCTCCTACGTGTACATGTACAACAATTAATGTAATACAACAATTCGGATTTCAAATACCTCATTAAAGATTGAAATACGTTTTTTTATACGTCAATACCTCAACCGTCGCATTGGGCAGAAATACAATAAATTATAGTAATTAATCTTTTAAATAGGCAGTCTACAAATAATTATAAAATTTACTGACACGAAGCAATGCCACCTAATTATTGAAATAGTCTGGACGAAACATTCCTAACAACCTTTTGTTTGATATTATTTGTATGATAACAAATCTTTCCGGTTATATACATATATATGGTTTGTAAGTTAATAGCAGTTAGATAACTAAATTAATATTTTTGAAATCATGCAATTTTCTTGGGGTATTTACTGACAAAGCTCGCACAGCCCTGCGTGGAGTGCGTAAACCGTAACCGATCTACAAAGTTATGCAAGATGCAAGAGGGCGCGGTCGGCACCTGGAAGGGTGGGTAAATTTCATTCCGGTTCCGTCCTTCGGAGGGCACGTTGAACAGTCGGTCCCGGTTGTTGTCGGCGGCCTTGTGGGCGGTTTGAAAACATCCGACATTGGTTGGCCATTAACCGCGTTTCACCACTAATCCGTATTAGAGCACCGTGGTGAAGTATGCCCCAGACCTTCTCCAATTGTGAGAAGAGACCTGTGCCCAGCAGTGGGACAAAAGAAACGGTTGTAGCCATTAATTGACAATAAGTGAAAGAATGTATGTATGTAGTACCTTAAGGTGCGCCACGTGGTACTCGACGAGCACCTTGGCGTTGGTGATGTTCTCGCGCGTGCCCACGAACACGAACGGGACCATGCCCTCCTCGCGCGGCGCCGTGGGCTGCGGCTCGTTGTCGCCTTCCACTTTCACCTGTACACAAATACGTTTTCAGATTCCGTGCACAAAGTATCAATGGGGCCTTATTACTACGCCAACGATGTATGTTTGTCTTTAATGAAATGTAATACATTTTTTTTTGTTCAGGCTGCAGAAGCAACTACAATTAGTCACACAATATTCTTTTTGTAAATCTACTGCTGGGTCGCAACGCCCTCTATTTCTATATTTTTTCGTAAGGTTCCATAAGGCAGATTAAGGCTACGCTATCCATTCACATGTCCTATCTTAATTTAATAGGGCGCCAATTGGAATTTTTACAGAATATGAGCCATTATGGCATATAATAATAACCTACAAATAACCAAAAAAGAAAAGAAAATCAAACAACCATACCAAACACATTAATATCCTTTTCATACTTAAAGTCTTCAAACTAAAAAACGGCGATTAAATAAAATTGTTGTTACAATTTAGCAATGTTTTAATTTAAAATTGTTATAATTAATTAATGTGCCGCTCTCGAACCACTCACATCTCAATACCACCCTGCCGCTTTTATTATATAAAAAGGCACTTTTTGTACTGGTGCTATAAGACAAAGACAAACGGGAACAACAATTGACTATTACTTTCGCCCAGTGCATGTGGCAGTATGGCTGTGCATGTATGTGTGTGTGTCGGTGTGTACTCACGCGCACGACGCCGCTCTTGTCGACGATCTCCTGGATGACCTTGCCGTTCTTGCCGATGACCTTCCCGACGAGCGCGCGCGGCACCTTGATGGACTCCTCCGCGTACTCCAGCAGCGAGCGCGCCGTGCGCACCGCCTCTGTCGACTGACATTGCCTTATGTAGAGCCCCATACTACAACCATCATCATTATGATCAACCTATGTATGTCCCACTTCTGAGCACAGGTCTCCACTCAGTATGAGAAGGGTTAGGCGACAGTGCACCACGCTGACGGTGCGTGGCCAAGTGCGGATTGGTAGATTTCACATCCCTTCGAGAACTACGAGTACGTCCTGACGATGTTCTCCATCACCGTTAAAGCGAGTGATAATTAATTTGTAATACGCAAATAACCTCGAAAAAACAGAGGTGCGTACGGGTTTCGACTCCAGACTCCCAGTGGGAGAGGCCAGAATCTTAACCACTAGGCTATCAATGCTCACGAGAATAAAGTATGTCGATATTGGTGCTAAAGTACACCATGAAAATGACCAACGCAAACGCTCCTGACAAAACACGATTTGCTTCTCGCTTTAAATATATGTTCCTATAGATATTTTAAGCTACTAGATTTAAAAATTTAAAATATTTGTGATTCCCACATACAGAATACAATCTGCACACAGATGTACGCGGGCTGAGCCGCGCTTAAATATAAAAAAAAAATCTAATTTATTAACTTTCAAAAATTAATATTATAACATAGGTCCAATCACCTTGTCTGTTTAAACTTATCTTAGAAATACGTTGCGATACGTGATGAAGAATGAATTCAATCAAATAATCGGAAAATATGCTCGAATCGATGTAGTGTGGTTTTTTTATGCTAATACAAGAAGTTCAGCATTACCTCTCCGCAAATTTTGAAAGTACACGAGACCTCCTCCAGCTCGATATTGGTGATGCCAGCCACCTTGCGCGCCTGGTGGATGTTGGCCCCGTGTGTGCCGATCGCCAAGCCCATTAAGTCCTCGCGAACACTGAATTCGTCTGAGTACCTGGAATAAGTGGTGAAAATTTTCTAAATCCATAAGTATAAGGTTAAATATAAATAGACTTCTTTTTTTTTATTATGTTTAAGACTAGCAAACGAGCGTGAAGGGAACCTGATGTTAAGTGGTCACAACAGCCCATGGACACCCCCACATATAACCTCAAACAAAACTGAAGTTCTATCTGTGGTCGCACATAGTTGCGTCACTACTATTGAGAACTAAGACAGTCGCCTCGCTGTAAGTGTGCCCGGCAGCCACATACCTCCGCGAAACGCAACAATTGCTTCACGGTGGATTATAAGGGCGGCGATGGTGTTGCAGCTATGTATAAGCATTAGCTTATTAATAGTAATTATGAAATATGATATTATAGAAAGGATAAATATTATTGGAACTCACCCTCCTTGATTATGTATTTTTGTTGATTCTAGTTGCCTTGCTGCCTCTTCAGTCTTTTTCAACAATAACAGCTTTTGAGCTAGATTCCTGCAATTGTACAAAATATTTGTTCTATTTATATAGATCATCATCACCATCAACTCATTAATGTCCCACTGCTGGACATGGGTCTCCTCTCAGGATGAAAAGGGCTAGGCCATAGTCCACGCGGGCCAACTGCGGATTGGTAGACTTCACACACCTTTGAGAACTTTGCAAAGAACTCTCAGATGTGTAGGTTTCCTCACGATGTTTTCCTTCACCGTTAAAACAAGTGATAATTAATTTGAGCCATAGCCATATCGAAAACAATTTACTATTTCTCGATTTGAGCACTTAAACCTGTGGCTCGCCTAGTAATGAACCTGTAAAAGATCTCCTTTATGTATGAGAGTAGTAGAAAGTTCAAGCTATATCCTAGGTTTCAGTTTAATGAATTTCATAATTTTCACTTTCTGCACATCTATGACATATAAACTTTTATTCCCATTCTTTTATAATAAATACTTAGGAAGTTTCTTAAGAAACTCAAGATAAGTTCTTAAGTGTCCAAAGCAACTTAAGGAACTTCCTTAAGTTGTTAAAACGGAAATTAAGGAAGAACGACAAAATTCGATGTTCACGTATTTCTCCACAAGAATGCAATTTTTAGGTAATTTAAGAGGGATTCAACAAAACGGGCATCAAGTAGCATTAAATATTAATAAAATTGTACTGTATATAATTATTTTTACTTAAACGATTTAGTTAATCTTTTAACAACACTGTCAATAATTTATTTGTTGCTAGGATTCATAGCATATCTCGTTATCGGCGGTGTCCGATACTAGGCAACAGGGAATGTAACAAATATTTGTTACACTTTATTTGCCTATTCTTCTAGTTCTTCGTCTTATTTAAGTAACAAAACATATGTTGGAAGTTGATACAACCCATCTCGACAAAACTCGAAGCCGGAGGCCCTGACACTTCAGCTGTACTTAATGTTAGCACTACGTTAGCGCACCCAGTGATGTCACCGACTGCACAACTATACAAACAGATACCAAACGTTAACAGTAGTTTGGTAACCCTTTGTGAGTGCTGGAAATGGGTAATATTAAGATAGAAGGTATTTTATGAAGTTTCTAATGGGAACTGCCTTAGCTCAGTTTTCAAACCAGTACACAGCAATATGTTACTTCTAATACAAGACACAAGAAGGTACGCAGGAACCACAATGGAGGTTTACAGCATTTATCTTAGACGAAGTAACGCAAGTCAAACAGTTTGTGATATTACATTAATTCAGTATCATTTTATGTAAAACCACATCTAATAATATTGGTATCTTTATGTCACGAGCTTTTCCAAACCAATCTGCTCCGTTTATTTATTATGTTAGAAGAATAGCCATACCGTACAAGCCACCTGATGTTAAATGAACATTACAGCCCATGGACGTACACATCTAACCTCAAACAGGATTGAAGGCCTATCTGAAGGTCGTACGTAGATGAATTATTATTCCTGAGGACTAAGATGGTCGCCTCGTTTGTAAACGTATCCGATAAGCGCACCTCGCCAACCGAAACACCAAAATTACGTCACAACGATAAGAAGGGCGGTACCTTCCCGGACGAGTAGTTCAACCATGTAATCCATTCGGTGTATATTTGCTTATTACGTCCGCGCGTAGCATGGCGACTCACCTAAAGTGCATCTCCTGCAACATCTGCGCGCGCTTCTGCGAGCTCTCGCAGCGCGACACGACGGCGAGCGCGCCGCGCTCCGGCACGTACCACACGAGCGCCGCGCCGATCGCCTTCTGGAACTCCTTGTGTGCGTTCTCCACCTTCGCGCTGTGTATGTCGTGAAGACTGCAATCAGTTGCGTAACATTATATTGCATTGTTGCGGTCGTAACGTACTTATTGTATAAATAAATATAAAAACATTAAGCATAACATACTATATACATTGTAACGCTTACTGTTTTTATATTTGCTAGTGTGTAAAACAATATTATTGAAACATTGACAGCTGTAGCAAATATGTGCCGTCGTAAAAATATCCGAACAAAAGTTCTAACTTCATAGATGTCAAAATACCGCAAGAGTTGCTAGGCAACTTGACATGCAATAGCAAAAAATTGATAATTTAAAATGTTTTTGGAACGAAGTTCCCTAACGCGGCTTGCGGGGTGGAGCGAATTAGGTGGTAGAAATCGTCGCGTATTGAAACGGTATGGCTGTGTGTGTGCGTGCGAGTATCCAGCAGACTACGAAGTAGTGCGTTGCGTATTTTTTTTAGTATTTATTATTTTTTTTATATAATATGTAATTTACTATTTTGTAGATAATTTTTAATAAATGAATATTAAATCAAACTTTTAGATTCAATTCGTTCCTTTACATTATTTGCCTTGAAAATGATATAAAATAAAAAAATAAATATATAGGTTTTATTTCCAATTACATTCGGAGTCGTAGAAAAAGCGCCCGGAACGTCGTTCCTGACGGGGGTCCCAAGACCGCACTCATATTGAAACAGTCCTTTTTTAAGTATATGGCGGCATTGGCACAACTTCGCAAGCAATATTTATTAATCGCCAGTGTAAATGGGTAAAATAATAAATAAAAACATAATGAGAAATTATATAGCATAAGTTATTTTCACATTTGCATCAAATGACAACGGCCGCGTCATTTTTGCTCTTTTACTTCCGACCCAGATTTATTAGCGAAGACCGACATCCATTAATTTGTTCATAGGTCAATGCATTGAAGTTAATAAAAGCCACAAAAACATATTTTCTACAGATCGTGTTCATGCTATAGAAATATAATAATAAAATCGTACACACGATCGAACGAAACATATCTTGTGGATGTATTGTGTCCTTTATTACGTGTGTTTTACATGTCTTTTTTTTTTTTTTTATTAACCTATAATAGTTTTATAAAAATAAGCATATGTCCTATCCTGCAATGTCTTCCACTTTTGCAAGTCCAAATTGATTTAGTTTAATTTGGAATTGATTACAGATGTTGATGGGCGGTTGTGACCCGCTCACCGTCCGGTGGTCTGCTATAAAAGTACAACTAAGAGCTTACACAACGCTTGTTATTATCAAAATTACATACAGATACTCAAAATTTCTGCTTCTAAGCAGTAATACCCTAGAGGTTAAGATTCAGGCATCTCACACTGGGTCTGAGGTTCGAATCCCACGCACACCACAAATTTTTCGAAGTTATTTTTTAGAAATTATCACTTGCTTTATCGGCGGAGAAAAATATCGTGAAAAAATCTACCATAGAGATTTTTTTGTAAAATTCACCAATGTGTGTGAAATCTACAAATACGCACTTGGTCAGCGTGGTGGACTATGGCCTAACTTTTCTCATTCTGAGTGGAGACCCTTGCCCAGCAATGGGACATTAATGGGTTAATGATGATGACCATGACTCTAAAATTTATTTGTATCGGATTGAGATTACGCACATAACTTATCAAGATAACAGCTAAAACAAATATATTGATTTTTATTGCATAATAATTTCACCAATTATCACAAGCCGGTAATCGAGTCAGCTCAGGGTGCAGTCGACCATAAACCATTCTATCTTGTTACCTTTCTAACCGGGTAACGGCAATATCGCCTAGACGCGATACGGAATGATTGATGGGGTGTTACACGTACTGAGAGAGCTCACTGGGTGCGTCTGATTTGTACGAGAATTTATTCACTATTTTTAACTTCCCTGAATGATGACGTCGACATTCGTACCAGCATATTTTTGTTGCTACACCTAACGATAAGGCTGACGGGCCACCTGATGGGAAGTGGTCACCGAGAATTCGATTACTAGTCTTTCCTAGTTCGATTCCTGGCATGTCTAACACATCTAAACAGACATCTAAAAATGAGTATAGTTGCTGTTCTAGATCTAGATTTGTGACTGTCTAGTTATCATTGACATTCATAGGGAAATGTAGTGCGGGGTATGCGTGTAGAGTTATTTTTTATACTACGTTCATACAGAATTGAAGCTACAATAGCCGCCATTTTACTTTTATATTTTAGATAATTATATTAGAAATTAATTATCACTTGCTTTGACGGCGAGGAACAACATCGTAAGAAAACCAGCACATCTGAGAGTTCTTTGAAATTTTCTCGAAGGTGTGTGAAGTCTAGCAATCCGCACTTAGCCAGCGTGATAGACTATGGCCTAACCGTTCTAATTCTGAATGGAGACCCTGATATTAATGGGCTGATGATGACAATGCTTTTAGAGAAAGGAATAGAACTAGGACAATTTTGAATGCAAGCATGTGATTTATGATTTCATCTTTTTCCACTGCAATATAGAATTTGGATGCGAGGGTTTTTCACACACATAATTATGACCCAATTTTCGAATATTTCGCTACCGTCTGATATTAAACCTGAAACACTTAAAAGCATTGCCGATACAATACGCGCTGCACCTCCCGCTGCTGTATTTGAGTTATTCTATTATGACTTCACTACCCTGTCTAATTCTTCAACTGTTCAACAAACCTATACACGATTGAAACAGCTGTAATGTGCGACGGAGTGACGCGGCCCAGTGCCTCGCGTAATAGTTGATTTTACAAAGATTTATTCACTCGGACAGACGCTTGTAACGGCACATACTCATTGTTATGCAATATGCAATAATTATGCGAATGACAATAATCGGACGGCGCGTATGAGAAGTGAAGATTTATATATATGTATGTATGTATGTTAAGTAGTCACTGCGGCCCATGGACACCCACATCTGTCCTCAGATAGGACTGAAGTCCTATCTGAGATCGTATACAGATCCGTTACAACTCCTGAGGATTAAGATGGTCGCCTCGCTGTAAGTGTCTCCGGCAACCGCATCGATCTAAACACAAGAATTGCTTCGCGGCAGATTGTAAGTGGGCGTGGTGCTACCCCAGATGAACTATAATTCTACCTCCTATATAAGAACATGTAAAATTCGATACTAGATATTTTTAACGAAAAAGAAGATCTAGATAGGAAAATTAGATATAGCTAGAGAGATAGACGAACAGACAGATATAACACTTTAGTATATCTATAGGTTTATATAAAACCACCAAATTATAGGAATAGAATAAAGATAAGCTAAAAATCGTTATCAAACGCCTTTAACTGACTTAGCAATTTCCGAAGGGTGGATGGTCCAGAAGACTCTATATTTAACAAAATTAAGCAGCCAGGACCTCAAGCTACAGAGCTCAGCTACAAAGAGCCCAATGATGCCCAGCAGTGGGAAGCGTATGGAATAAGCCTTCGCTATATTGGTACGAGTAACCGACAGCGAATAGGCATGTATCGATGATGATTGAAGTTTGATATACAAAAATGTTCGTAGCAAAGTACAATAAATTGAGAAAATACGCTACCCTCATAAAAGTCGTCCGTTTATTGTCATATCGCAATGTATATCACAATTTACTTTTATGATTTTCATACAACAGACAATGTTTGTCAGTTGGGTAAGCAAGTGCAATCAAGGTTAATATTAATACGTAACCCACGTCGTAGCAAAATATGTGTAAAAATTAATCGATATAATTTATTTATTTATTTATTTGCACACCGACAGCATTACACATAATACAATTTTGCATAGGGTTTAGTAGGAACTGTGACACATGTGCATGCCAATTATAGGTGTGCACAACATTTGCAAAAATTTGCTACTTACATAAAGATATTTAGACACCGACAAAAAACAAAAATAATGAAAATATATTTAGAAAACTAGACGAAGTACTATGGAACATGAATAAAATTAAAATAAAACAAATGAAAAAATGAAGTGAATACTAT
>DWKL01001801.1:0-13857 GCA_018249415.1 Phareas burnsi | reverse complement strand
TTCCTACTTAAATAAATATTATCCTGTAATATTTGTTCAAATAAGAGTCATAATAGATTCAGTCATGGTTCTAATTAATCACAAAGTTAAGATCTTTTTAAAATCATGTATCAGGTTCATTATTTAATTTTTTTTTGTTTCCTGTATTTGAATTTTTATGTCTTGTATTTGTGCCAAGTAAAGTAAGTCTTTCTTATAAGGTTATCTTACCTAAGTGATGTGTTTTTGGGACCATCTAATTAATTACTGATGAATTTAGGCTGGACGTATGTGCCATGGTGCTCATATTGAGAAATATATTAAATATAGTGCTATGAATATATATATTTTGAGCAAACGAGAATGCAGACCACCTGATATTAAGTGGTTGCTGCAGACTATGAACCCATATTTAACCTTAAACAGTTCTAAAGTCCTATCTGGTGTAGTACATAGATGCATTACTACTAAAGAGACATGGTCGCCTTGCTGTAAGTGTACATGGCAACCACACCTCGGTAACAGAAACATCAATTGCTTCATGATGAATTATGAGGAGGCAGTGGTACCCTCCCGTATGAACTTTAGCTCTACCACCTATTATTACTGATATAATAATAAAAAGCCCAATTACATAGATATGACAAATTGTTGGCATCACTAGTTACACTTTGCAAGAAATAAGTAGCTCTCTTCATTATGAAAATCATCATCGCCAACTGTTATGTGAATCCATAGACTACGTATACATATACATTTGAAAACTCCATAGAGATCTTCACTCGTATTTATTTTCATCATAAAAACAAGTGGTAATTAAGTTTTAATTTGCCCTAACTTCAAACAATCATACTCATGGGATTTGAGCCCTGAACTCATGTGTACTCATGTAGTCTTCATACAGGTGAGAGGTCAAAAGTAATTCCACAAAGCTATCACTCCTATTGATGATTATGGACTACTTACTTCCCGTGCTGAGTGGTTTAGGAACAATTGGGGATAGTGGAGTTGATTTCTTCTGAATCGAAAAAGCTCGCAGTCTCTTCTTAGCATTCTCTACACCTTTAGCTGATGCCTGAAGTTTTGGTGTGTCTGGACTTGACGTAATTAGGGTGTTTGTAAACTGAAAACAAAGAAACACATTTTTTTTTATTTTATTTAATATTAGGATTTTGGGTGCTTGCTTAATGCAAACAAATTAACAAAACAAACACTTTCTACAGTCAGTCCCACTATGAATACACAAATATCAAGACCCAGAATAGAACTCTCAATTCATAATTTGGATATGTGCCCAGTCAGAAATCGAACCTGGATCTCCTCTGCGTGTTGGACCAGTATGGTAAAAGCTGTGCCATGTGGGTTTTCAAATTGTTAAACATAGTGAATTTTAACAAAATTTTAAATAATACTTTAGTAACAATCTAGTCTGGCCATAAATACTGCTACAATTTAAAAACTTTCAATTTTTGTTTTTCAATGCAAATTTGGAATGTTTTATACAAATTTTGGGCATGTCTGGCCATTGCACATCAAGGTTAATGTTAATTGCAATAAGGAATTGAGTGTAAAGAAAATAGAATTGAGGTAATTCCCTTCTACAATGTGTGGATGGAGCCATTCTTTAGTTTTTAGTCACTTCAAAAACTTAGTATCAGCCATACGTTCATATATCATACTGGAGGTAGATATACCAACGGTGTTGAAGATTTTAAAAAACATGGACAGATGCCTGCAGCTAGAACTACAAAGGTTGTGAAAGTTGTTAAAGCCAGAATTCGCCATAACCTTATAATGAAACAAATAAAATTATCAGAAGAAATGTAGATTCTTGTTAGGTCCCTGCCACGAATTCATCAAACAAAAACTGAAGCTTGGTGCTTATCAACAATATATACGACATGGCCTAAAACAAACTCATTGTTCTAAACAAGCTTTACAAGTCGTCGGAACGGTGCAACATGATCATCATCCTGCCTCAGCAATGATTTAGTAGGGTAGATCTTATGTAAAGATGAAAGAGAAAAAGAAGTGAAGACTTCACTCTATCAAGAAATCACTTTAGTGAAATTTTCATATTGTGAAATCTTTTAACAACATATCTTTTTAAAATGTATTGTGGACTTCTCATCGAGACTTTGCACCTGGTCACAAATTGCACAAGCCTGGCTTGGAGACAATGTTACGGACTTCAAAAGAGATGAAGACGGGCCCAGATCTGGTCTACCCCTTGGACTACAAATTATGGTCAGATCAATCAGGTCATAGTTTACTCTAAACAACTAGTCGACATTGCGTCTCTAAAAAATCTCTAGAGCGAGCAGTGGCTAAATTTCCCATGGAAGCAGCACATTAATGGCCAGACAGAGTAAAGGTCCGTAGGCCCAAAGGTGGTCATTTCAAATAGAATTATGTTTTATCTATTGTCGAGGCTTAAATAAATATATACGTATAAATAAATTTTCTTATATTATTTCATGAAAATAAATACATTTTCATTTGTTTGCACACTTGTTAATATATCAGGTCATTTAGATAGATCAACAAAAATTTTGACAATATTGTTACTTTTAGATATAACAGCCATATTGCTCATCAATATGGCTGCTACACCAGATCTTAGTATGATTGATATGATTGATACTTACCTGAATTATGCACAGACTTGTTACCCAACTTTTAAAACATATATGCATTTATGTCCAATCCAGGTTACCCTTATGTCCAGAAATATGTTGTATAAAGGATTATTTTGCACTTACAGGTGGTTACCACTGTCACATCCTAACATATATAGTGCAGTTTAAACAAAATCATGTTAAGCCAAGTGAATATAATATTACCTATGTTATGTTTAATTGTCAAAATAAGTTCACAAATATGATTACATAGGTATTAAAAGCGTAAAATAATAATCGAATATCATGTATGCCCTAAACCCTACCCATTTATTCTGCGCAGGCGTATTAATTAATAAATTGACAGCGGATATAAAATCTATGGCGCATGGGAAGTGCACTTCATTATTTAATAGGTATGTTTATAAAACTACTACTACTACTGCTAAATTGTAGGTTGGTATGATAAAATGTACTTACTATTGGCGGCGAAGTCCCAGGAGGCGCCGGTTCTTCACAAATCGCCCGATTACTGCTGTTACCATCCATTATCACTAATGAAACAAATACACCGCGTAACAATAATATTGCTAATGAATCCACACAAAATACAATTACATTTTCGTTCAGTGAGTTTTGCTTTAAGTAGACACGATCGCTTTAAACAAATAATTAAGTAAATAACACCTAAGCGCCGAAATCGTAATAAATAAACACTAAATCATACAAGTCACAAAACTAGGAGCGATGAACGAAATCTTGTGGTGAAAATTAAAATCAAATGAAATGACAGCCAGACACAGTGTTTTCACAACCAAAAAAGTTTATCAGTGCACAGCGCACACATTGAAGTTTCAGATCAATGTTGTTTTATCAATAAACATATTTTTCAAAAAGAAAAAATAAATACATATAAAATATATTAAAAGATCTATTTTTGGAATTTAATTTATACAATTTATATTGTTCGTTTCTTTATATTTTCTTGAACGTTGTATATATTCTCGCCCTCTTTTAACAACAAATAGGGGCAATTATTATTCCTCTAAATCTAAAAATCCCGGCAACATTAATAGAATGGTGCCTTCCCCCAAAGAGTACAATAATACATATATAGCTTCCTCTAAATATTATTTGGCCTAACTTTATTTGTTTTTTCACATATAAAGAAATTATTTTTGTAATATTTATCCTCTTTTTAATAAATAAAAAAATTAGATTCCTTTCATAATGACATTGAAAATCATCACTTACGGACATGGATATAAACTTTCAAAATGCATAATAATTTAATTGAATTTGATTAACTTATTTCGATGCCACAGAATTAGCTAAATATAGCGTCATCTTTGGTATGGATTAGCTAGGCAGAATCAGCAATAAATAAAATATTTAACCGCGATGAGGTCAGTGAGCAAACCAATTACAAGTCATGCTATGGATAATCATCAATCATTAAAATAACCTGGAGCGTCGGGACAATCTCTAAATAACCGCTCTAACTAATGGACAATCGACACAATATTTAACCAATAAACATACAAGAAACAATCAGTAATAAAATAATGTGGCGCGCCGGGGACAAACGACACTGGCCTATTAGTCTTTTTGATATACTGTACTAAATGTACTGAATAATTTACACTTTTTTGGTATATTAATTATTGGTATATATATAATATAATTGAATTTGATAGAATAATAACATTTTTTTTAAATATTGGGGTTTAATATTTTTTTTAACTTATTTTAGTGATTATTATTATTATTTTTCTTGTTAATCAAAGTTTGTGAAGTTTTTTTTTTCATTTTCATCCATCTTACATTGAACTTGTCTGAGGATATATAAATTATAGAATGCCTCAAAGCCATCATATTTGACTTCATTCAATTGTTCTTAATGCTACATTGTGATATGAAGTTCAGGGTCTTGTGATGGAGCCGATAGGTGTTCATCGGGTCTCCGGTTCACAGTAGCCTCCGTAAACCCTATTTTAAGAACAACTCGTCATAAACCAATACAAGTTAGTAAGGATTTATAACAAGTTGCGAAAAATAAACACAAATTTGATCTTAAAACCAATATTTATTAAAAAGGCATGAAATTCTATTTCAATTTGATGGCATTAAACTGAAACAAAATATAAATCAAAGAAAACAACAATATTTCAATTAGTGCATTTTATATCTGAATCCCCATTTAGTGTAAAGTTTAAATTATCTTTATAACTAATGCTTAGTACTTATCACTTACACTAATACCTCGTCTGTGAACACACTGTAAGTCTAAAAGTAAATACTTGAATGAAGCTGCAAATGCAAGTTAGTACAATACAAGACAAGCAAGTGCCCTTACGACTGATAAATCTCCCATTGAATTTATTTTGTATGTACCTTAAACTAAAAGGCTATACAAAAGAAAACTTAATACGTAAAAGCATTCTCTGCCAGGCAGTCCTGGGCTATGATGAGAATAAATGATAGGCGGAAATTTCTATACACTTACATATAATAAGATACAAATAATCTATATATGTAAGATATGTATGAGAAGACCACTTTTCGGGGTTCACAAATCTCAGGCATGAGGAAACGACTAAGATGATGTGTTTAGCCTTCATAATCCGCCATTAAGCATTTCTTGTGTTTCTGGTGAAGAGTTGTGGTTGCTGGGTACACTTATTTATAACCAACAAACAAACGGTTACTTCTCTCTTGTCATTAAGCAGCTTACTACTAAGCTATAAGTGCTAATAATAAGTACTAAGATGCAAACAGTTTAGGCGTAAATCGGTGATTTTTTAATCTTGATCCATTTCATCCAGTGGTGCCACAAGCTATATTTTTGGTATTCTCATTGATAACTTTTCTGTAGGCTACAGATGGTTCTGTATATGCTACAGGTTTACGACGCGTATAAAAATTTTCTTCTGTAAACTTTTACGAGGTCTGAATTTGCCGTAAATTCATTTTCTCTCTCTTTCTATAAAGCTGTCTCTGTCTGATTATAAGCTCCAAACTCTATAGCTGTCCTTATATTTATCATAATCATTTATCCATGTATTAATTTCTGTAGGTTTCACGTGTATTTTTCACTTGTATATAGTGTCTAAAATATTTTATGCCACAATTTTTAAAAGTCATTGACTGGAACCTTCATTATCC
The DNA here is from genome assembly GCA_018249415.1 of Phareas burnsi. NCBI lineage: Eukaryota > Metazoa > Arthropoda > Insecta > Lepidoptera > Hesperiidae > Phareas > Phareas burnsi. Next base: position 8,095 of record DWKL01001801.1, on the reverse strand, counting down.
GCTGATAATTCGTGGTTAAATTCTATTAAATGTAGACTTTCATCTGAAAAAAAATATCATGTAATCTATTATAAATATGTTATCAAAATCAATATCATCAACTAAAATTATCATCATCCCAGCTGTCGAGTGGGTCAGTGAGAAAGATGTAGGCCATATCCTTCATGATGATCGAGAGCGGTTTGATTCAATTTAAAAATAATATTTAAAAGTATTATATAGCCCCGCAGCTTGTGTAAATCGTTACCGATCTACAAAGTTAAGCAACGTCGGGTGCAGTCGGCAGTTGGATGGGTGATCGCTAGACTCTAATTTTCATGCGCGCTTCGCAGGCGCCGTTAAGCTGTTGGTACCGGTTATAGTAACTAGATAGCAGTCGTTAATATTATCGGAGACCATGTTGGCGGTTTGAAAACATTCCACACGAGTTGGCCACTAACCACCGCAATAACATCTCCACCGCAATGGAGCAGCGTGACGAATATGCTCCAGGCCTTCCCAATTGTGGGGAGACCCGTAACCAGCAGTGGGACATAAAAAGGCACCCATTCAAAAGCTTTAGGAACAAGATTTACTGATCACGATCCACTTTTGGTCTTAGAGAACTTTTCAAGATCAACTTCAATTTGTAAAGGCTTGTTGCTCTAATACCAAATGTTTATTCCAATTCAATCAATCATCATCATCAACCGATTAATGTCCCACAGCTAGGCACGAGTCTCCTCTCAGAATGAGAAAGGTCAGGCCATAGTCCACCACGTTGGCCAAGTTCGGATTGGTAGATTTCACACATCTACCGCCCGTGTAATACGAAGTGAAACAGCTTTTATGTTTTCGTTGGAGAATTGTGGTTGCCGGGTCCACTTACAGCGAGGTGACGTTCTTAGGCTTCAGGGCACCAAATGAAACTGTAATCCTGTTTGAGGTTAGATGTACATGGGTTGCATTGACCACTTAACATAGGGCGGGTTGCACTCACTTGCTACTCTTTGCACATAAAAAATGAGATTTACCTGGTTTACTAAACTTTGTAAATCACCCGACGGCACGGCTGTTTCACATTTTATTATCTTATCCAGCTTTACATCACCGACATCGGCGAAGGCTAATTCTTGCACTTCTAAATTTAAATGTGGGTCTTCTAGGTCTTCTGTTGTTTTCTCCATATTGCTTGGTCCCTCTGTTCTTAATCTCTTACTGGTCTTGTTACTTTCTGCAGGTCTTTTTTTGGCTACATCTTTCTGTGCGTTTTGTTTTTTAACGACTTTTATAACTCTATCAACCTCTTTGCGGATCATTCTTTTGACGTCATCAGGTAAGTCAACGCCGCCATCATATGCTTTTGTATATTTAGTGATGGGCTCATCATCACTCGATTGGTAGCTGTTATCATTATCACTGTTTATGTTATCATCAGAAATGCCTTCTTCAGCCTTTAGTAGATCATGCCATTTATTTATCACGTTGTCTGCTTGTCTCTGTAATGTTTAGTTATGATTAATAATATTTATGTTGTGTAAGTTTAATTTACAGAAATATGAGCAAGTATAGTTTTATTATCATCCACTCATTACTATACTACTGCAGAGCACGAGTTTTCTCTTAGAGTGAAAAGGATTAGACCACAGCCGACCACGCTGACCAAGCGCGAATTGGTAGACTTCATACATTTTCGTGAACTTTACTGTTCTACTGTTGGGCATGGGTCTCCTCTCAGAATAAAAGAAATTAGGCCATAGTCTATCACAGACCAAGCATTGGTAGAGTTCACACACCTCCAAGAACTTTACAAAGAACTCTCATGCATATAGGTTTCTTCACAATGTTTTCCTTCACTGTTATAGCAAGTGATGATTGATTTTTAGTTTTATAGTATTGTATGCAATAATGTAAGGAGTTTTATGCATAATAATTGACCTATTATGGATAAAACTTCATAGGAAATCGCCATAAAAACAACCTGTTATAATGTGGTCACTGCAACCCATGGATAACCAATCTTAAATATGAGAATAATCTACTAAGAAATAAAAAAGTAGATCAAAATTTCAACCAGTGAAGTTCGAAGACCTGGTTGGAATCCAATATTAATTAAAGACTTTTTCATTTTCCAAAGCCATACCTTGAACAGTATGCCAAATTTAAATACATAATAACATACAACTCCCATCTTTTTTGAAGTAGATTAAAAATTATTATTTTTTGGTAGCTAAAGAAAATAATGGTATGTGCCTATCTATGTACAATATTCTCAAAGATTTGAGAATCCTACTCAACCTACACTTGATCATAGTGGTGGACTGTGGTTATAGTGTTACGATGGGAAGCCTTTCACATTCTATGAAGAATCCTGCGCGCAGCAGTGGTACTGTGGACAGAGTAATTCCAGTTCAATATAAAAAATGAAATCAATTACTTACAATTTTTTTGCGCCTTGATATCCGTACCATAAGATGATTGGGGTGTACTTCGAGCATCTCACATTTCTGACACAGATCAAAATCATGACAGACCATACACTTGTATCTGAAACCAACTATGCCGTCCGAGCAACTGTTACATACGACGCCGTTGTGTTTCTCTGGTTCTAAGTCAAGGTTATCTAAAAAATTCATGAATAAATGAATACAGCTTCACAAATGACAGTGTTCAGAAAATGGAACAGTTTTTTTTAAATGAGAAGAGTAACAAGCAAGTTTGCAGGCTACCTGATGTTAAGTGGTCACCGTAGCCCATGGACATCCACATCTAACCTTAAGCAGAACTGAAACGCTATCTAAGATCGAATTTAAATGTATTTCAACTTCTGACTAAGATGGTCACCTTACTGTAAGTATGCCCGGCAACTACATGTCTCCAAATGAAACACAAAAATTGATTCATGGTAGATTATGAGGGCGGATTATACATATATTATACTGCTCAAGATGTGAATCATTTCAAACAAATAGTATAGATGTATGTAGACAGATAGTGTAGATGTATGTAAACAACTTGTAGAACAAAATAAAAGTAAATAAAGAAAGCGCAAGATAATAGTTAACAAATTACTGACATTTCCAATCACAAAATCCATAAATTTGGCTATGAAACTAAGGAGTCAGCCGTCCACATCTGTAATCCCAAATTCATAGCATAAGCTGCTTATTAAAAGGAGACCTGGTTTATGCTTCATAAGATTAAACTCAGAAATTGAAGTATGTCAAGGTAAATTTTAAAGATTTGCCTTTGAAATAAAATTAAAATTTTGAAAAGTGGTACATGTATAGTTCACAGTAGTACAAGTATAGTGCTGTCTGAGGAGGTACCACCGCTGCCCTCACAATCTGCCGTAAAGCAATTCCTGAGTTTCAGCTGGAGATGTGTGGTTGCTGGGTACACTTACAGCAAGACAACAACCTTAGTCTTCAGGGGTAGTGACACATCTATGTATGTATGTTTGAGGTTAAGCGCGGGTGTCCATGGGGTGCAGTAACCACTTAACATCAGACAGCATGTATGCTTGTTTGCTACTCTTCAAATATAAAAATAATTAAAACTTATGAGAGAGGACTAGTCCTAAAAGTTGCAATGATTTGTATGATGAGGGCGACTCGTCAAAATAAGTTACTAGTTGGTGCAATGATTTGCATGAAGTGGCAGGAACCAACGGGATGAGGAGAACTGAATATCGGTCTTAATAATGAAACTTGGCAATTTTTTATTTCCAGCTAATAGACTAATATCAGCTAATAATCACAATAGCTCCTGATTTTAGTTACATATACTTGATTAACAGCTGGTAGAACTATAGCTCCTCCAGGGAGGTATCATCGCCACCTTTGTAATCCTATGTCAGTAGTAATGTCTCTATATATGACCTTAGATGGGACTTCAATTTTGTTTGAGCTACAGTAACGATTTAACATGAGGTGACCTGCGTGCTCATTTGCTACTCTTCTAATTCAGAAAAAACCTATAAGTATATAATGATTAACTATCAATTACCATGAGCTACAGATCCTGGAATGTATAGAGAAGGTACTGCATCAGGAGTTAAATTCTTCCTCCGAATCTGTGCAGGTGGGAAGTGAATTGAGCAGAATCTAGCAGAGCTGGATAATGCCTTCTCCAATAAGTCATCCCTCCCAGCTGCTCGTAGCCATTGCTCCCGACTAAAACATTTTCGAATTACTCGATCAATTAACACTGCTTGATTAGATTGTGTAGACAACTTTGATCCTTAGAAAGTCATCTTTCTAAGAAAAATATTTATCTGTAAAGATACAAATATATTCATATGAGAGTAAATTTTTTATAGAATTCTTATAGGCTATCAACAAGTTAGCAGCACATTGTAATTTACCTTATTTATGGACAAGAAGTAATGCTAGAAATATAGTCAATCTTCATGAAATTTGGCTGACTTGGCATGTGTGTTTTTAATAAATTATGTTATAAAACTTCGCTTTTTTATGCAGATTAAATGTTGCCACTGATAAAAATGACTGAGTTACATTGAGTTATCAGAGTTGCTTTTTTGTTAAATTTTAAGAACTTTTATTATGTTACTTACTCAGTCAAAAAATCAGCTTGACATCTATGCCACAATTCACCTTTTGAGTTTGAAGATAACAGTGGTTGAAGTTATACAGGAGTGACAGCTGTGCTGTTTTTTTTTATGTAATTGAATTGAATATAGCAGTAGTCATTCATGTGTAATTAATAAAAGGGTTTGTGTATAACAAATTCCGTTTTAAATTACGGTTACAGCTGCTTTTCATTTTACTGCGATTTGATACAATACCTGCTATGCTTTGGTTTGAAGAGTGTGGTAAACAAATTAAATCTTTCGAGGTGATTAACGGTTTTTAGATAAGACTCCTGTTTATATTGAGTTGGGTAATAAACTTATGGTTATTATTAATAATATCTACGGGCGGCAGTTATCACATAACATCAGATAGGCTTACTATTTCCATCAGGAACCTAAAAAGTAACTAATCATTTTTAATTTGAACAGTCTCACCGTTCTTTTCCTTTGGGAAGACTGTAGTAAGTCAAATGCTTGTTAACTCTGCTGTTTCGGCCACATGCATATACACAACAATAATTAACCATTTTGAATTATAAGTTAAGTAATATTAGAAACAACAAAAACATAAATACACAGAATGGAAACATACGACAAACACTACTCAATAAGTTATCAACAATGTCAAATGATTGTCAATATGACATTTGACTTAACTGTCTTCATGGTTATAGTGCATGGTGATAGACAAAGTTAGAAAGAGAAAGGGTCAGCTATATCTATATGTTATGTTGGGAAAAGTAAGAAATATCTGGCGGGAAACTGTACAGCATAGCCGTACATGGAGAATACCTAATTGTCTACGAGGCCAGTTAAACTTTTAAAAATATAAAACCAGTGATGTCTTTTTATCGGCAAGTTTCTAGGAAATTCATAATTTTAAAGCTGAGTAGATTTAGAGATTAATTTGGAATTTTGGAGTACTTACTGTATAATCAATGTACAATATTTGCAATTGCGTAATTGAATAGCAAAAAACATATTAAAGGAATTGCAGTACTTACCGACATATTACGTAGAACAGCAAATAAAAAAACTTTCAGTACTTGGTTGAAATTAAAACAAACGATATATTGTTATTATTGTTTATTAAAAAAAAGTCAGTCTTTTTAAACAAAACCAATCTCACTCAGTCGTTTGATTTGTGACGAAAATAACACCACCTATTCATGATTCCATTTTGTGAATACGGAACAAATTTTTATAAAACATGTAAGTACTATTAATTGCATAACAAATCATCAATCAGTGGCTGAAACATAAAATGCTTTAAACTATATACTAGTTTAGTAGTTGTTTATTTTCACGCTACATTGACTTCCGACTTCGGAACTATGAGATTACGCGTTGCAAGTTTGGCACGAGCCTTCAGAATCTTCCTTCGGCTCTTTCCTAATGGGTCCAGTTTGAGTGATTGGTACCACCCTTTCGCCTTTAACATCCACTTCCTTCCTTGGCGCTGTTACCGTCAGAATGCCGTCGCTGGATAACTGGGACACTACATTATCAGACTCAGCACCTTCGGGCAAAGCGTAACGTCTCACAAAGTTCCTGGAGATGAACCCGTGCTCGTCTTTCTTTTCCTCGTGATTGGCTTCGATTATCACGTATCCATCTGAGGTCTTCACGTTGATCTCATCAGGCGAGAAATGTTGTACGTCGAGGTTAATCTGGAATTTGTCCTTGTTGGTCTTAATAGTGGACCCCATGTCTCTTGCCAGTGATTCCAAGTGCCTCCATGGCCTGTAATAGTCACGGAAGATGAATGGCGACATCATGGTGGTTAGCAGATCGTCATGGTCGAGCTCCAGGCCAAAATCTTGATCAAATAATCGGTTGCCTCGTTTCTCTTGAGGACTATTGTTTTCTTTTGAACACTTGTCTCCGTAAACACTGACCGCGACGAACAAAATAGTCGCGAAGATAAGAAACTGTTTCATTTTTATGTTTGTATTTTACAATTTACACGTCTTCTCTGTCAAAAACTTGAAAATATAAAAAAGTTAGGCGCAACGTCCACGTCAAGGTGAGTTTACAATTGAAATACGCGCGGTTCACGTTTCGGGCGCCTTATATACCAATCCTGCCATCTAGTGACGGATAGATTATTCTGGAATGCACCCGAAGCGTGTGACGTGTTATCGTGCCAAAGTGCAATTGGTCCACGTATACACTTTATAATAGATATCTTTTGATTTCAACTTATCTATTTGAGTAGATAACATTAGTATGTAGGTAAAGTCTTATCATTCATTAACATTTACAACGTGGCGTAATTCGAAAATACGTATATGTAAATAAAGTTTTTAAATTATAGATGTTTAGCGACATCTTTCGGAGAGCGGCCTGGAACTGCTTTATGCATGTAAACACAGAGAACAAATGTCACTGACCCATCTCATACCAACGTTTCTGGGCAGGTAGTACTTATAATATTACCTATATTACGGGCTTTTCTATACATTTGTTCACCCTTTCTCCCGCCTCCCGAACGTTCTGAACACCCTGTGTGCACTATAGTGAAACTATCTAAATTGATACAACACAGATTTCAAATATCCGAGTTTAAAAAATTTTATTCTCATTAAGACATCCTTGCCACTTACACGAGAACATAATGTTTAAGTACTATATTAATAACAGTCTGTTATCGCAGTGTCTAAAATATTTTTTTTATGTTTTAAGAATAGCAAAGTAGACAATGGACAACCGCATCTAACCTTATATAGGACTAACGTCAAATCTGAGGTCGTAGATACATGAATGGGTTACTATTCCCGAGGCCTAAGGTGGTCGCCTCCTTATAAGTGTATCCGGCAACCACACCTCTACAACCGACACAAGAATTGCTCCATAGCGAATTGTGAAGGCGGCGGTGGTACTGCCACGACGAACTATTTCTACCACATACCAAAATTAATATTATAATTGAATGTAGTCACTTCATTTCACAGCCATAAAAATAAAATATTCATTTCATAATGGGTAGGTACCCTTCTGAATTTATGCTGTCTGTTATTGCCGTTCTGCTGTCCTCAAGCTATATTGACGTTACGTACCAAAATCACTTTTCAAAAGAGGATAATTTTTAAAGATGAATGTTACTCAATAACCAGACGTCATATGCACGAGTTTGAGATATCTAAAAGAGATCTAATAGAGCACTTTCGAATAGTGAAAGTTTTAGTTCGTAATTTACTTGTTATGAAAACGCCAAAATGTCGAAGTCGCCTAGATGTTGAATCAGCATTTTTGCTTACGAAATGTTAACTTCAAGCGGTCTAAGGTAAAACTCTAGCGAGAGTACAAGAAGTCTGTGTGAAATAGCCACGTATTACTCCCTTTATACTTCAAAGTTAGGAAAGAACTACATCGCAACAATCCGCGACCAACAGGTATGATGGTATATGTCTTGCCAAGACATGCAGTGTGCATCACCCTCCCTTCCGCACAGGACACGTGCACAAGCAGAAGACAATAACAAAAATATACACCACCATACATACCACCACCAACACGTGT
>DWKL01001800.1:0-13858 GCA_018249415.1 Phareas burnsi | reverse complement strand
CTTTGTAAGATTATAAGTTTCCCGACGCGGCTTAGCCTGCTTTGTTATTAAATTTTGTATTTTTTTTTTTTTTTTTCAAAAGATTCCAATATTCAGTTGTATTTTTTTTTCAAGCTACACAGAAAACTAAAATGAAGACATTACAGCATATAAAATAAAGATTTATTTGTAAAAAAACATTCTCACGAAATTTCATTTACGCATATTATTGTAGCTTTATCTGTAAAAATCACTTCAGATTGTATATAGTAAAAAATCCCTATTTTATGTACACTAAATGAAATATTTAAGAGTTTTAGTTTATTGCCTACTTAATTAAACTTCAACTCGACGGCCTTCAATTAAAAATTCTTAATTAATTTGAATTTCTATGTTGAATATTTATTCGTACGCAGTTGAATGTACTTGATTGCTAACTGGGTTACCGCGCTCTGCCTGGTAACTAATTTAAAATGAACAAAAGAAATAAGTTAATACACAAGTTCCCATGTCATGACTGATTTTAAGACCCTTTAACACACTTCTAGATTGTAACACGACATGTGAGACAACTTTCTTTGTACGATTAAATAGTACATGATATGTTTTTGTGCAATTAAAGTACGCATTTGAAGGTACTATTCGTGGTTCCTACTTCTGCCCTATGACTTCGGTACGCTATGGGCTTATCTAAGACACCACCTGTGGTGTGCCCATCAGCAATGCCTCCCCGCGGTACTCCTCTTTGAGGTTTGGTGCAAACTGTCGGTTAAACAGAAAAGTGACAAGTCACATATTTCATCTTCATGATTTTTCAAAGTTCATATCTGTATATTTTCGTAATCTTCACTTTCATAGCTTCAAAATACTAATTCTGGATGTCGCACGAAGATTTCATGTCATTTGCAGGCCGCTCGCAAAATCACCATTATTTTTTTCCTATGACAAAAAAGAACTTCTTTTTAATGTTGGTTTTCTCTTATACTATATTTGTATGACTTTTTTTGTACTAGTTATCACATCTGACCCTGTTACATTACTGCTGCTAAAACCAGCTATTAGTGCCTCTTATACTATATTTGTATGACTTTTGTTGTACTAGTTATCACATTTGGCCCTGTTAAATTACTGCTGCTAAAACCAGCTATTAGTGCCTCTTACACTATATTTGTATGACTTTTTTGTACTAGTTATCATATCTTTGTTTCATGCCTACATCTAATAAAGACAGTTTTAGTTAGTTTTATATCATAAAATTTTAATAAAAGTAAGGACAACTCATCCAGGAGGGGACTGGCGTAGTTAGTCATACTTGTCCTGAATGTGAATGTTTACGATTGGTACAACACAACTAACTTTGTAGTTCGTAGTTGGGTTCAGTGCGGGTCGTTGAGGCATATGCAGGTCGTACCTTTGATCAAGCAGCTTGGTCCCAACTTCACTTTCCTAGACGATTATCCCAGATTAATGATCAAATGTATATAATATTTTGAAGCTAACGAGTTTGACAGTAAAACACTCGATAAAAGCAGTGATAGGTTAAAATTCCAGCCTCTTATTCTCAGAGTCAGAGATTCGAATCCGACACGCACCTCTGATTTTTCAAAATTATGTGCGTTCTTGAATTTGTATGAAGTCTACCAATCCGCATTTGGCCAGCGTGGTGGACTATGGCCTAACCCTTCTCGTTCTGAGAGGAGACCTGTGCCCAGCAGTGGGACATCAATGGGTCGTTGATGATGATGATGAATACGCTTGTAATTATTGTACAAGTCAAAATCATGCGACAACTGCTCAGCGATTCGTATCAATACTTGATCTAAATGCAAATGTCACCGGATAATTGTACCACTGAGTACAATGGAAATAACGTGGTAGCTATATTCGTCGCGTGGTATATGCCGGTCTCACTTAATGTCGACGAGTTATCGCTTTTCTAACATTGTCGAATTTCACCTATCGAATGTGCATGTTTTAAGTACTTTGTTTCATTTAATACTAGTATTAAGATACAATGCATGTATTAAGTATTAAGATACATTAAATGCACTTTGTAAACAGTGCAAACCCCAGTAGTATAATTCCAACCTGTCATACAGGGAGCCGGGGATCGAATTCCGCACACACCTCAAAATTTTCTAAGCTATGTATGTATTAGAACTTAATTGTCACTTGATTTAACGGTGAAAAAAAACATCGTGAGGAAATCTACACAATTGAGAGTTCTCTGTAAAGTTCTTGGAGGTGTGTAAAGTCTACCAATCAACACTTGGCCAACTTGGACTATGGTTTAATATTTCTTATTCTAAGAAGAGACCCGTACCCATCATTGAAAATGTAAGGAGTTGATGATGATAATAATGACGACGACAATAATGATCATAATAATGATGACGATGACAATGATGATCATGATAATGATGACGACAATGATGATCATGATAATGATGACGACAATGATGATCATGATAATGATGACGATGACAATGGTGATAATGATGATGAATAAAAAAGAAACTACGGTAGATACATATTTACTGATACTTAAAACTGTCTTGTACAAATTTTAACTAAGTAAGGCAAAATCCTATGCCATGCGCGCCATAGTCCCTATCGATATTTATTTCAAATGCAGAAATCGTGGAATGGAACAATAGAACCAACTTCATAGCTAAGTTCGCATTCTGCAGGACTTGCGGTGTATGCGGGTCGCTCCGTGATTAGACGGCTCTTTCTCAAACCGTCTCCAAAGTTGACCCGAAGTTCCAGCCATCCCGGTTAAATTGCAGTTTGTAGACTATAAATTGATAGCCTCGTCTGACGTGGTGTTTTACGTCAATACTATAAACATTTAATTTATTACAATAGATATTTAAACGCAAGAACGTCATGTATATAGCATAATCAAAACTCGTACATTTCCGTACATTCTTTCCCGTTTCTTCACCATATCATAAAAAGCTTGAGAAGCGGTAATGTATTCCCTAGATGGCTATTGTGATTAACCGCCCCTCACACCGATAAAATATAAAAAAAATATGTTTTATCGTCAAGATCTCAAATTATGTTGCAATTATAAATCAACACATTTGTGCAATAAATGGTTATATTTAATTATGTGTAATGTATGTAGCTGGCGTTGAAATCTTTGTCACACCTTTTTCTAACTCAGTGTATACGTTGCTTCATTGTGCCCTGAAATATAGCTTGGCTTGCCTGCAACTCGTTTTATATGCCACTGTTGGGGACCCTCACAACTGAAGAAGGCCTAAAGCACCTCCACGCTACTCCAATACGGATTGGTGGTTAAACGGCTCAGTGGTCAACCTGTGCTGGTTATATTCAAACAACCTACAAGGCTTCTGACTACTATCCAATGATAACACTCGGGACTAACGGTAGCCTCCGAAACACGGAATCACGCATGAAATTTAGCCACTAGTTGTTGCTTAACTTTGTAGATCAGTTACTATCCACGTAAGCCTCAAGATTATGTTCAATTTTCCCAGAAATACGCTATAGCCGAATGTTAGTTGTAATACTTCAAAATTACATTTTCTTTCATCGTAGTTACTTTTACAAGTAATCCAAACAAAACTTTATTTACGTTCATACAAATTCACACTCGTATTTTTACCAAATTCTAACTAAAACTCGTAAATGAATAAGCGATATAAATTGCTTATATATTGGAGTTTATGCGGGCCGCGTTTCGTGATTAGAGGACTTTACCCAACTGTCCCCGACATTTGTTGCCCCGGAGTTACGGCGGTCTCAGTCGTAGACCCTAGTTTGTAGACAAGTTTAGTTTGAATCGTTCTCTGAGTAATGTCATTCATACTGTTTGCTGAAACGTGTGAATTGACCGGACGCAACAACCACAAAGCCTTTGCGGTGCCGGCGTATGTCAGATGATGCTGAGCAAGCGACTTCCAACGGCGTCATTTCTTTAACCATGAACGCTTTCATATTTTTTTTCTGGAAATCTAATTTTTTTAAGAACGAAGAAGAAGATGGAACACTCAAGGTGACGATAGTTTAGCTTTAAATAAATTAGCTTATTAAAACATTTTGAGCAGTTTAAAAACTTTCAACAAACGCTTTGGATAGTACGCAACATACAAGCTGACATCATGCAACTCACGACACCAAAAATAACAACTGCAAATGATAATCATACTTCTATTAAATTTTTGAATAGCCATGACAGTATTGTTGCATATATATCATATACCTACTTGTAATATCTGAAATAAACAGTTCATTATATTTTATATATTAAAAATGCAACAAAATTTGTATTGTTATCGTAATTCCCAACTTCGTGTTAAAAGCAATGATTCAGTCTGAAGAATCTGTCGAAATAGACATGCATGGCTTATCTATAACCTTGGGTATATGCAGGCGATCGTTCCATATACCCTTAACATTTAGTGGTATCTTTGGCCGTTTGCCACTTTTCGTTGAAAATATTTTTATGTCCTATTGCTGGATAAAAATCTCTCCACTAATAGGGTGTCCTGGAGCATACTCTACCACACTGCCTCAACGGATTGGTGGAGAAATACACGGATTAGTTACACGCATGTGTCGAATGTTTTCAAACCATCAATAAGGCTACTCACGAAGTTTATCAATCGCTATGCAATCATAACAATTGCGACCAATAACTAAACCGAAGGACCGAAGTGTATGTAAAATTTATCAAGGAACGGTCGCCTCTTCAGTAATCAGTTCCAATCAGCACAAGCTGCGAAATATGCTATTAGAGGATTTTCCACTTATACATATATAACGTATAAACAATTAGATTGCATTCATTTGACACAACAACTCACTGTGGAGTTTCCGCTGCTCTTTGTGACTAGCTTCTTCCCTTTGTCTTTATTTACATCGCGGGAAGAATATTGCATTCTCCAACGTCCCGTAGTGCAATATCTCAGTTGAATAAGAATCAGTACATATAAATGAAACTGAAATGTCTGTCTATAATTTCTAAATAACTGCATTTTTCTAAACCGACATACTTATTCGTAACAATATTAAAACAAAACACCTCGTCCGTCGTCCTCGTCCTCGTCGTAATATTAGTCCTAATTTCATCTTAACGGTTAATCTGGTTGATGGCAATTTCACTGAAGATAAAGAACCTTTACAGAAAGTAACATAAGCTACTATTATGTTGGTATTAGATGTAACAAACGAGAATATAGATGTCAAATGGTCTCTGCCGTCAGTGACCAGCTTCATATATAACACGTCTTACAAGAAGTCGATCACCCGTTGCGACTCGTAAGGATTAAAATGGAGCGCCAGGAAAAAGTTAATTTGCCTAACCATAAGCCTCAAACCCGACGTCAACCCTACACTGGCGCTATAAGACACGTGTGGCGATTGTTCCGAATGTCAGTGTCTTAAATAGTATAAATTAAAACATCTAAAAGTATCCAGGATTCCTGCGTATACAATGAAAAATTCGTGCACGAAGGTACAGGTAAACGAAAAAAGGGGCAGTATTAAGCTCAACCAAAACAATTGTAGTTCAAAACACTAGCAGTGTTTCGTACTTCTTAACTTAGCAGGCAAAGGGCAAAAGGAGCATAGGTCGCCACGACAAGGTGGACTGATGACTTGAAGAAGACAGAGGGTAACCTTTGGATTCAGAAAGCACAGGGTCGGTAGGAATGGCGCCGATTAGGAAAGGCCTATGTCCAGTGGACAGGCAGTGGACTTTAAAAGGCTGATGGATGGATGGATGGAACTACGCAGGCTTTAAGCAGATAACAGGGTTACAAGACATACACTGTTTTGGTTTACATCCAATTGCGTTATAATGTCTTTGCGGTGCAAACTTCACAAGAATTTTTTTTCTTGCTTTATTGACCTATACTTGAGTAAAGTGGCGCACACGCGCCTATATCGTAACCTATATATGATAATGTGTATGATTTGTATGAAAGTCATAATGAAAAACAAGATATGAACTAGTTTCGGTTCGCATTTCTGACGTTGTCTTGAAGCCGGTTGTAAATTTGATTATTTGATATTAAACTCCTTTAAAGAACAAGTCAAGGAATATTACCCGGCATTGTAATATTGTTTTTTTACTTTTCTTCCTTTCTCTTATTCCTTGCCAGCGCCTTTTAACTTTCTAGTTAGCATTACTATTATTGTTTGTTGTTCTGTTAAATAAGGTTCCATCCAAATCAACAGGATCCGTGGTGGCCCTCCACGGTTCGGTTTGCGCATTCCGTTTTACCGCGTAAGTGCAACATGTGGAATAAGCGTCCACGTGCGGTATTCCCGGAGCGCTAAAACGCAGGGTTCTCCAAAAAAGGGCTAAAAAAGTCTTCTTCAACGCCGGCGATGCATTAGCAATTGTTCTGGTGTTGCAAATATCCACAGGCGACATGACCATTTTCCATCAGGTTGCCCGTCTGCCTTATCACTAGGTTTAAATATAAAAAAATATATATTTTTCTATAAATCTATTATTTACTGATGCATTTTCTTTTATTGTAAATGTCCCCTAACTTCATTAGCCTTTTTAATTTTTAATTTCGATTGATTGATTTTGTTTAACTGTTCTGTTAATATGTGGAAGAAATCCCCGTTTAGCGATAAACCGCCATATTATGTATTTCTCTATCTATGGGCATTGTATGTATTCTATTAATAATTAGTGCGCCGATTAATGATACAACATGTAATCTTCTATATAAAAGTACAAATTAATACACTATTTTATTATATATTGTTACTTCTTATCGCAATAAATATTTAATACAAAATGATTTCACTTCTTATTTGTTATATGTACGCATAAAAAAATAAAGCGTGTATTGCATGCATATACTCAAGCGTTATAAAGCATAATTTGAATATAACTGATATACTTCATAATTTCATGGTGATAATGATGTTACTTTTGTTGTCTTTAACGTTACTATCTCAGAAATAGTCAACTAAAATGATTGAAAACGTCATATTGTTGCAACAAAGCTCACGTTACTAATTAGGTAACAAAATGCCTCCTTTGTTTCACGTAAACAACAACATTATCATAATAACAGTAAAGAATGGCTTTGTAAAAATGTCTCTTCCAAAGTTCATTGTCCACACTTCACGTCCAATATTGGTAAACGCTAATTATGTAAGGTTTTATCCTTCGTCCCTACAGGCATAAATAAACTGATCGTGCATGCGTCGCGTTTAAACAACGAAGTTTCGCAATCCTCTCATTGTTTATTGTTCGGAGGTACGGGCTCTTCGGAGTATTAGGTATTTGTCAGTACCGAGGACGATTGTGAAAATAGGTAACATGCCGGTTCGTAGTCGCACAACAAATTTTCACTACGATGTTGCTAAATACTGAAGTATAGGCATCATTAACTTATTGTAGGTCAGATTTGTTTAAAACGGCAGTGATAGCGTAGTGGTTAAGATTCCGGTCTGTCACGCTGAGGGACCGGGGTTCGAATTCTGCACGCACCTCTATTTTTCGTAGTTAGGTGCGTATTAGAAACTAATTATCACTTGCTTTAAACGGTGACGGAAAACATCGTGAGGAAACCTACACATCTGAGAGTTCTTTGTGAAGTTCTCAGATATGTGTGAAGTCTAGCAAACCGCACTTGGCCAGCGTGGTAGACTATGGCCTAGCCCGTCTCATCCAGAGAGGAGACCCGTGCCCAGCAGTGGGACATTTATGGGTTGATGATGATTGTTTAAAGTGAATGAGTTAAAATGCTCATATCGCCGCGGTTTATACAGATCATAACCGATCTGCAAAGTTAAGCAACGTCAGACGCGGTCGAGAGTTGAATGGGTAACCACTAATGGGAAAAGTTTAACCATGTTTCCGTGCTTCGAAGGGCACGTTAAGTTATCTGTCCCGGTTGTTATGAGGATAACAGTTGTTGAACCTTGTCAGGCCTTATGGGCGGTTTAAAAATATTCAACGCGGATTGACCACTAACCCGTATCTTACTCCACCATTTCGCGGGCAGCATGGTGAAGTATGCTCCAAGCCTTCTGTAGACGTGGAGAGTGACCTGTGCCTAACAGAAGAACATAAAAATGTTTACAGTCAATAAGTATACAAAATTTTACATTGGTTTGTCAGCCTATCAAATCAACATATTGAATTAAAAAAAATTTTTTTTCTACGATCTGTAACAAAGTAATCTGTAATATTATTGAATGTAGGTACATGCAATAATATTTCAATATACCCGCCCAAAAATGTACACTTGTATACGTGTATTATATGCTAACGTATTATTATCACATTTTAAGATTATTGTGTCATGTGTATTAAATGTCACAAAACACTCCTATACCTACATGCTGATGACTCAAACTACGTATAACAATGAAGCGGTGTGGTAATGGCAGGGGATTAAAATTCTCATCTATTTTTGCCGCGAAGAAAAACCTCGACCAGTAATAGTAACCAAGTTTACGTTGGAGTCAGGATAATCCGAAGTTCTTAAAGTCTGTTCATTTACATCATCAACCCATTACTGTCCCACTGCTGGGCACTGGTTTCCTCTCAGAATGAGTAAGACCAGGTTATAGTACAACATGCTGGCGAAGTGCGGATTGGTAGACTTCACACATCTTCGAGAACTTTACACAAAACTCTCAGGTATGTTTGTATGTTTCCTCACGATGGTTTTCTTCATATTTAAAGTAAGTCATAATTTATTTCTTATACAGACATAACTTTGAAAAAATAGTGGTGCGTGCGGGATTCTGCCTCCGAATCCCCGCGTGACAGGCCGGAATCTTATCAGGAGCTTATCACTTCTACAATAGTTCGTTTGAATATTTGTTTTTGGAGGTTGACAAAGTTATAAAATCTACAATCTCAAATTAATTCTCTTCTACGAAATATAATATTTTTATTTCAGACCATAGCCAAGTCATTTAAGACGAAGAAAACAATCTTATCAAATCTTTCAATTAAAAATTTCTAAATTTTTAACTCGCTCATAGCTGTTGATTATAATGGATGCACGGGTGGGTAGCAGAAAATCGGTTAAAAAAACATTTATCTTGGTGTCCAATTCGAATTTCCACCAAACAATATGGCACAACGTGGTAGAAAAGACTCAAACTCAGTATTAGGGCATAGAAGCAAAAAAAACAGGTTTCATCTTGATGATCTATTATGTTTGATCATCTATTACTATAATGTATATATATATATATATATATATATACCACCATGTACGTAGGCACGTATGTATGAAATGTATATTTTTGGTCGCGGATTGTTCTAAATTAATTTTCCTTAACTGTATATAAAGAAACGCCTGACACTATTAATTAGTTATTATTACTAAAGAAATCCTTATTTTTTAATAAGTTACTAGCCACACTAATTAAATCTAGGTAATCTGCCGGCGTTAATTAAAAGCTCAATGCCAGACTAGATTAAAGACGAGAATAAACGACTTGATAATATTGTCGTAAAATAACTGCTCTAATTGCTTAAACTCACTATGTTTCAATTGTTAACATCCAAATTAAATTAGATTAGGCATTCTCGTATCAGCCTCATTTAAGAAACAGTACTCAAAACGTATCAAAAATTTTAAACACTTATATAACTCTTTAAGGCATTACTGGAGCACCTTCGACAAAAGTTAACTGAATATTTCAAACCCGGAAAGTTATTGCTATTTCAAGCAACATAACCTTAATCAGCATGACAATGCGCGGCGGACATTGTTTAACTTCAGGGATATACATACATACATAACTATAAGGCGTCCTTCAGTATCACAAGTAATTATAGTAAAAGCTAAAAATGCTATTTCAAGCAGATTTTTGAATAATGTCTTTCTGAAGCAACACGTCTTATCTCAGATATGTATTCCGAGCATTTATTGCAAAAGTTAATTTTATCGGAACATAGGGATCTCACAATGCAATCGTGATTACGCTAATTGATATGCACAAGATTGCCTTAACCCGCCCAACTATATTACAGGAAACTAGCTAGATAAACACATTTAATTGTAACACTAATCGTACCGCAAATCTATGCTCACAGAGGTGTAACGAAAGCGGACTCGCCTTGAGAAACCTCGTTTCTATTTTTCACATACATACAATTTGTTAACGTCTATTAAGAAACTCCGTAAACTCTACGAGTGTAAACATTTAATTTTGACACTGGAAATTTAGTGCCATAGATCATATGAAGCG
Organism: Phareas burnsi; assembly: GCA_018249415.1. Lineage (NCBI taxonomy): Eukaryota > Metazoa > Arthropoda > Insecta > Lepidoptera > Hesperiidae > Phareas > Phareas burnsi. Next base: position 3,661 of record DWKL01001800.1, on the reverse strand, counting down.
GAAACGTAAATGGAAATGAAAGAATAGGCTGTTATTGACTAATTGTTATGCACGATTTCGTCTACGCAAAGTTTGATATGATAAACAACGTGAATTTCACCTTATATTAAATAGCCACTGCCACTGTGAAATATTTTGAAAATTTAGATATTTCGTGATAGAGATAGATAGATAGAGATATTTAGTTAACTATTTACTACTCTGTGTATCTGCCTACGTGTCTATGGTCACACAAAACAGAAAATCATTGCGTGGGGTTATAGATATAGAGAACGTTATATATTTATTATTTATTGGTTGTTATTGAAGATGTTCTTCCACATCTTGCATCTACGCGATAAAAAAGCAATCCCATCCTTGGGTGACCGCCACGAGCGCAATTGATGGTGGATGATGATCGAGTGGATGAAATCTCATGCCTCGACGAGTGCGAGTCGGCGGTGACAGAAAAAAAAAACTGGTTACAAAGATACAAACTCTGTTGTAAACAAAATAAATAGAGGCAGAGTGAAGCGTGAGCGGGTTATTGCTGAGCGCAGTCAAACGAGTCATGAACCTGCAACCAACCGTGGGAGCTTCCCACGTGCGAGACCCAGTAATCATTACTTGTTAACCAACAATTCGCACCTTGTGACAGTGGGCTCATTCAACGCGTGATGCATTGATTACATCTCAATACTTACGATCTTACCCGTCAACATCTAACTAGTACCTTGTCATAATAAAAACCCGCTTTCTATACACACACACAGTAACTAGTACTGTATCTCTTATGGAGTTAAGGACACATTTTTTGCATCCGTAGGTGATAAAACTCACTCGTCCGGGGAAGTACCATCGACGCCGTCGTAATCTGCCGTGAAGCAGTTTTTGTTTCGGTTGGAGAGGTGCAGTTGCGGGCACACTTACAGCGGGGCGACCATCTTAGTCCTCAGGGGTGGTGACGCATCTACGTATGACTACGTATGTCAGATTTACTTTTATTTAAGGTTAAATGTGGTCACTGCAGTACACTGACCACTTAATACCAGTTGATCTACACTCTCGTTTGATACTCTTCAAATAAAAAAATACAAAGATGACAAACACCCAGGGCCGTGATCACTCCCAGAAAATATATACAACATCGTCATTAAGTTTATCTGTACGAATTAAACCCGAAACCTATACAGGCGAGCCAGTCCCAGTACCCCTTTTCTATGCATGATTAATTTTTGTTCGATAAAAATACCCAGCGCACTATAATAATTGGTATTTGACTTTCCACACGATCGATTTCACTTTGATTGCATTAAAATTGCTTCATGTTCTTGCAATAACAACAAAGTGTTCGAACAAATTTTCATTAGATAAATGATAGTTGTGATTTTGAAATAATTATGAGAGTGTACGAGTAATATGGGCGCTTGCACATTATACTATGACGTAATGTGTGACTAAGATGTGTGAAGTCTACCAATCCGCACTTGCCCAGCGTGGTGGACTATGGCCTAACCCTCATTATGTGAGGAGACCCGTGCCCAGCAGTTGTACATTAGTGGGTTGCTGATGATGTATCCTGGATTGCTGTCGTGTTCGATTGCAATCAGATATTTGATAGACGATTATCCAGAAACAAAAACCACATAAGTGGGTTTGATAAGTGAGCTGTAAAAATAAGGAAATCTGAATATCTTAAAATAGACAGTCATAATTTACGAGTAGGTTACCTATATGAATTCAATCTGAGATCTTGTACTGCCGAACCAATATGAATTTTATATTTGACGACCCACACGGCGCTACGGTTACCACGTCGGTCTGACGAGTTCTAAGTTCGGTTCCTGACCAAGCAGACTCAATGATGAATTTAGACTTCTTTTCTGCGTCTGGGTGCTACCACCTTCAACATAGAAGTAATCAAGTAAATGATTAAAAAAAAACCTTTTTCTCTAAATTGATAAATTACCCCTATAATTTTATATACCTGTAATCGGCTACAGCCCTTTTTTTTACAACTGAAGAAACGTTTCACCGTAAATAAATAAATTTTAATCCATCAGCCATTTAAATTCACATCCCATGACCAGAACTCCTTGTACTCACTGCCAAATAAAACCATTTTTGAGTCAGCTTACCGCTTCTCTTCGATGATGGTACAATGCCATTAAGTGTAGTAAAGCGTAAATAACACTCTTTTTATTTCCATGCAAGACATTCCCCTGTTACGACACTTAAAATGTAAACGTTTGTAGCCAGCAATGAAAGGAAAACATTTATAGTTACCACTTACCGACTATTACAATGTAGACACCTTGGGTAGGTGTCTGCATGTTTTTAAAAGCTAACCTAAAAAAATTCAAATATGTCACCTGGCACCGCATAATTCTATAGACATTAGAATAGATTATGTATATGTAATTACACAAAATTATATACGAGCATATAGTACAAATATATATATATTTTTATATGTTTGTAAAGTCGCAAACGAGCATGCAGGCCACCTGATGTAAAGTGGTCACCGCAACCCATGGACACCCACATCCGACCTCAAACAAAACCGAAGTTCCGTTTGAGATTGTATATGGATGGTCGCCTCGCTATATGTGTGCCTGGCAACCGCACCTCTCCAACCGAAACACAACAACTGCTTTACGGGTGATTATGAGGGCGGCGGTGGTACTTCCCCAGACGAACGATTGTTCTACCACCTTTTGCAGGATAATATAGATAAAATAGGATATAAATCGTACTTATCGTATCATACTTATTGTACGGATCGTAAATCGTGTCATTCAGTGACTGGTCTAAGTCGAGTTCCGTACACAACAGGAACCACATTGTATCAATCGCAACTATTAAAAAAGGCGGATGGCTACGATCAACATCTGTAGTCTGTAATTGCTTAGTCTTAATGAATCTAAGTCTCCGCTAAGCTTTACTCAGACTCGCTAGTATGCTTTGTCAAACTATAAAGGCTGTTAGGGCCAATAATGACTCCACACTTCGAAAAAAACCCGATTATAGATGCCTTGCTATGCCTGAAGGGTAAGTTGAAACGCATATACACATATTGTAAAGTTACCTAACTTTCTGTAGCCTACTAGCTAAAGCATTGCTATAAATAAGGCTCACATGAATGTTCCTCATATCTGCTCATAACCATGTTGCCCTATTTAAGCTTAGCACATAAAAACTATATAAAATACGATTTGCAGTTCGATATGTCCGAAACGATTTTAGCTGTAAGCAGAAGAGTCTCCCGTTGACTCAAAGCTTCCATTGAGTGCAAGAAGTCGATTCGTCTCCTTTTCGTCTAAATAATCCTTCAATCAAACATTGTTTGCTTTCAGCACAATAGAAGATACTGGTAACACTATATTCAAATATTTTAAAACCCATAAAACATAACGTAAGTGAATGGTCAACAGTTTTCTGTAACCGTTGTGTCGAGTTACGAGCTACACGTGCAATGTAACGATGGCACTGAAGTATAAAAATTATCTCGCTTTTCATAAGACTGAAGCACTAAAACAACATAAATAATTCAAGCAAATATTCCAACGGTATTTTCTCTTTTTATATTATGTAACGAGTACTCGCGATTTGCGGTTTTTGAATTGCCTATATTTCAGCCCAGTTGCATGGGCCGTGGTCACGGCGAAACTGCGGTGGCGGG
>DWKL01001799.1:0-13860 GCA_018249415.1 Phareas burnsi | reverse complement strand
ACTTTATGTGTTACAAATCTCTTATTATTATTTTTTAAATTCTCTGTTTTATCTAGTTTTTTGACTGTTTTATAATTCTAGGGTTTCCTTTCACATATTTTATAATTAGTCCCGTTTCTCCATTTTCTGTGCGCTTTCTTAGCTCTAATCGGAGATTTAAAATGGTCTGGTACTGAATGGGTGTCTGATCAGAATATACTTTTGGAGTTTCGTTTATTATGAAATGATTATCACTAATATTTTACACGTGCAAAATATGACTAAGTTTCTGTTGGTCCGAACTCGATTATTTCTGCTGAGCTTTTGGAATTTGATTTGTAGTGAAATGATTATTACTGACGTCTTACACTAGCAAAGTACGATCAAGTAGTTACTGTTGGTCAGGACTCGCCTGTTTCTTCCGAGCTTTTGGTATTTTGTTCGTCGTGAAATGATTATCACTAACGTCTAACACGTGCAAATTACGATTAAGTAGTTTCAATTGGTCAGAACTCAATTATTTTTGCCGACCTTTTGGAGTTTCGTTTGTGGCAAAATTATTATTACGTCTTACTCATGCAAAGTACGATTAAGTAGTTTCTATTGGTCAGGACTCGCCTATTTCTGCCGAGCTTTTGAGTTTCGTTTATACTGAAATGTTTATTACTAACGTGTTACACGGATAAAATAATATTAAGTAGTTTATATTGGTCAGGACTCAATTATTTTTGCCGAGCTTTTGAAGTTTCATTTGTTATGAAATTACCATTTCAAACATCTTACACGTGCTAAGTAGAATTAATAGGAAGACATGAAATATTTATGTACATACGTATTTCTGTTTATTATTGGTTGTTTTATCATTTGTCTAACTTAAATTTGATTTTATATTAATTTATTATTAATTTATATATACTGTAAATATAAATCATCTTATTGCATAAAATGAAATAATCCTAGTCCATCCATTTGCAATAGGTACCTGGTATGTTCTTTTGTTATGACAATTATTTTCACTGTAACAACCAACATAAGAAGTAGAATTTAATAACGATTCAATTTTAATAGCAAAACAATTTCTCTAAAAAAACTATGGTCTAAGGAAGTAAGCGGTTCTCGATTCCATAAGCAGATCTAAAAAAAATAATATATATAATTTATGGGCGGCAGAACCATTCGTGGTTCGACTCTGGACACCACCTATTTCTGCCTTATAAGAGATTGCTATTCTGGTTTGAATAGTCTGGTAAGGGAGATATAAATACACAAGCGCGTTCCAACTTAGTCTACCAGTTGGGTACTTGTAATTTATTTAAAAAAATGACATAACTCCATATTTGTATCATGTAAAAATGCGTCTCAGAACATGATTGATTTTTGTAGGATCCAGCGTCAGCCATTCCCAAGGGCACACTACTGGCGCTCCTCATTTCTATGCTAAGTTACGCCCTCATGGTGCTATTCGCTGGAGGCGGAGCGCTGAGGGACGCGAGCGGGAACGTCACCGATATAATTTTTGAAAATGGCACGTTAATTAATTACGATGGGGTCATGAACTGCCGTAACACTCCGGCAGGGTGCGAATTTGGTCTTCACAACAGTTATTCCGTGAGTATTTAGTGCATTTTGGTGTTTATGAGAATTGTTTAAATGTTTAACGAAAGTATTATTTATAATATCCGATAACGATATTTATAATGAACAATGGTTAATGATATTGGGCAATTTATTTAATAAGCATTTAACGAGAAATATTTATCAGATTGTTTGATCATCATCAATAATGCTTGAAATTTTTAAGCGATAGTGGTTAATTTAATAATGAATAATTTTAGTGCTTAATAATTCGAGAAAAATTTAAATCATCGTTATAAATGTGAACAAAAGGTTGATGTATATCTTTTTACACATAAAATGTCTCTTTTCTGATGATGAAGTCGGAACATTTATTAAGATGAAATATGATGTTTGGGGTTTTCGGAAGTGATTAGTAAATTACGATGGGTCAATCTGGCGCAAACTTATTTTATCATGACATTCATATCATATATTCCCAAGCATACAATCTCACGACTAATAATACGACTTCAATCCTATTTAAGGTTAGATGTGGATGTCCATGGGCTGCAAAGACCAGTTAATATCAGGTGGACTGCACGCTCGTTTGCTACTTTCAAACATTAAAAAAACATGGAACAAAAAATAGACGCAGCTGTGATCTGGATTTAAGAGTAGGATGAAGGGACAAACTCTCACGAGAGCCGTCCCAGCTTAGTCCATAAGAGTCGTAAGGCATCTGTTATCAATTCAAGCAGGACTCTAATCCTATTCGAAGCTGAATAATGGGCAGCAGTGGCGACTTATCATCGGGACTCCATTCTCGCTGGCTATTTCCATGACATACAAAAAATAACAGAAATATTTTTGCTATTGTCCTGCGTGGCTCAGCGGTTACTATACTGGTTAGACATGCAGTGGGTTCCGCGTTCGGTTCGTGGCCAGACAGACATCTAAATGATGACTTTATATTTCTCTTCTAGGTCTGGGTGTTTGAGTATTCGTCTTTGTATGTGTCCATAGCATCCACGACACAGTAAATCCTAATATAGGGCTATGAATGTAGAAAGCGTTTGTTTTATGATATACATGTACTGTAGGTGATGCAACTGATGTCAGCGTGGGGCCCCTTCATCTACGCGGGCTGCTGGGCGGCCACGCTGTCCACGGCGCTCACCAACCTGCTGTCGGTGCCCCGGCTCATCCAGGCGCTGGGCATTGACCGTATTTACCCAGGACTCATCTTCTTCGCCAAACCATACGGCCGCACCGGGGAGCCCTACCGTGGATACGTGCTTACCTTCTTCGTATCTCTCACCTTCCTACTTATAGGTAATTCGCCCTTTTTACTTATAAACAGTGACAGCCTAGTAGTTAAGATGCTTGGCCTCGAACGCTGGGTGTCCGGGATTCAAATCCCGCATGCACCTCTCATTTTTCAAAGTTATGTGCATATTAAAAATTAATTATCACTTGCTGTTACAGCAAGGTGCAGGAAAACATCGTGAGGAAACCTACAAATATAAGAAGTATTTCTAAAGTTCTCGAAGGTGTTTGAAGTCTATCAATCCGCATTTGGCCAGCACGGTAGAGCATGGCTTAACCGTTCTCATTCTGAGAGGATACCCGTGTCATGAAGTGGGACATTAGTGGGTTGATGACGATGCTGATGAAGTGGTAAAACTATACTTCAACCGGGAAGATACCAGCGCTACCCCCATAATTCGCCGTGAAACAACACTACCGTTTGGGTTGGAGAGGTGTGGTTGCCGGGTACACGTATAGCGAGGCAACCATCTTAGTCGTCGAGAGTAGTAAGAGAGTGACGTATCTGCGTGCAAACTTAGTCTGCCTTACCTTAGTCTGCGTGCAGCCTTCAGTGTTGTTTGAGGTTGCATATGGGTGTCCAAGGGCTGCACTAACCACATAACATTTGTTGGCTTGCACGTTTATGCAACTCTCCTCACATAAACAAACAAATATATATTATTATGTTTGTAATTGCTAAAGTAACCATTAAGTCGCCGTTAGTCAAGTATTCCTTGAGGCAGACCACCATCCACACCTTCCATTTGTTTCCAGCCGACCTGAACACCATAGCGCCCCTGATCTCCAACTTCTACCTGGCCTCGTATGCACTCATCAATTACTGCACATTCCACGCGGCGTTGGTGCGGCCCCTGGGGTGGCGACCTACTTTCAGAGTGAGTTTTTAAAATAATTATATTGGATACATGTTTTTAAATGTTAGAAATGTAACAAGCGTGAAGCCACCACCTGATGTTAAGTGGTCACTGCGGTCCATGGACACACACATCTAACGTCAAACATTATTGTAGTCCTGTTTAAGGTCGTATGAAGATGCGTTACTAATCCTGAGAATTAAGATGACCGCCTGTAAGTGTACCCGGCTACCACACCACTCCAACCGAATCAAAAATTGCTTCACAGCAGATTGTGAGGGCGGCAATAGTACTTCCCCCGTCGAAGTATAGTACTACCATCTAAAAATATTAATACAAAAATATATATTTTAAAGATTGTAAAACCTTTACCTAAATGTAGTCCCACAAAAGAATTACCATTTTCTTTGTTGCTCGTCTTCTCTACATAATCTATTTAATTAATAGATGTAAACACAAACAAGATTTCTTATCATTATTGCGGTTAATTTAAATCAAGATGACACGGTTATAAAAACCTGCGTGTTCAACTAATAACAGTAATCCTTGGAACGTAAAAGGTATTTTGTCAAGGTACACCGGTGATATTATTAATCTTGAAGGAACTCAAAAAAAGAAGGAAAATAAGTGCACAACCTCTACAGACGTGCCAAAGTTAAGGATCGATTTTTCCTTATCACTACATAACACGAAACAAGGATCTCACAAACTGGTTTTCAACAGCGCCTACCCACGCTACGTGCTTTACAGATCGATGGGAAGTTGATAAATTTTATAAAACAAACATATTATATATGAATGTTTACCTATTATATATATATATATACATATATATCAGAAATTCTTAACACATTGAAATATTTTTTTATGTGAGAAAAGTAGCATAGAAAAGTAGCAAACGAGTATGCAGGATAACTAATATTACGTGCAGCCAGTGGACATCTATAATCAATTATAAATACACTTCAGTCCCACGGTGGGACTCATCTGTGGTCGAGTTCAGGTGGGACTCCCACCTCAACGCGATCACAGATGAGTTGCTACCCCTGATGCTTAAGAGCAACGCCTCCTATAAGCCTCTTCATCACATGCTTTCAACCAGACTGCAGCGGTTCACACACCTGTTAGGTTTATTGCCTGTTGCATGATTATTTGCCACTGCCATTACTGAATTAATGATAATCTTTAACAAATATTTTGCAGTACTACAACGTGTGGGTGTCTCTCTTCGGTTTCGTGATGTGCGTCGCTATCATGCTGCTAATCAGCTGGATGACGTCGCTCATCACTTTTGCCGTCTTCATCATCCTTTACCTAATCGTACTTTATCGGAAACCTGGTGAGTTAGCGCTAGAGCCGATTGGTAGTCCATAGATAGTCTGAGATAGTACTAACCATCACTGATGGTCAGCCGTAGACGGTATGAGTTTACGCAATCTCAATCATCAACATCATTAATCTCCCCCTTCTCCCCGGTACGGGGCTCCTCACAGGATAAGAAGGGTTAGCCTATAATTACGCTGGTCAAGTACGGATTGGTAAACTTCAGATACCTTCGAGAATTTTACAGAGAACTCTGAGGTGAGTAAGTTCGGGAGGAAACTATTTTGCTACAAACGTCTTCTTCTTCCCCTGTTCTTCTTCTTCTTGCTGTTAAAGCAAGTGATGATTAATTTCCAATACGGACATAACCTCGAAAAATCATCAAGTACGTGCGAGATTCGATCCCCGGACCGCCGGTGTGAGAGACGAAGCCTGACCACTAAGATATCAGTTAATAATACATATAAATGTACTTTAAACAGAGGGTCCACATTTGTAGAAAAGGAGAAATCTTGATGAATTATTCGATAATTCGAGTCACGGATAATATCGCAGCTTGTGTACATCTTAAACGATCGACAATATTACCGTCAGTAGAGCCGGATGGGCGATCACAAGCGGCTGAACTTGGCTAATAATTACTATCTTTACTAATTTGGTGGGTGGTAGAACTATAGTTCGTCCGGGGAAGCATCACCGCCCTCACTATTTGCCGTAAAGCAATTTACGTATTTCGGCTGGTGAGGTATGGTTGCCGGGCACATTTACAGTGAGGCGACCATCTTAGTCCTCAGGAGTAGTAACGCATCTACGTATGACTTCAGATAGAATTTATTTTGTTTGAGGTTAGATGCGGGTGTCCGTAGGCTGCAGTGACTACTTAACAGGTGGCCAGCACGCTCCTGTGCTACTCTTAAAACATAAAAGAAAAAGAAAAGAATACGCATTAGAGCAATGTGGTGAAGTTCTCCAATCATCCTTGAGCTGTAGGAAGAGAACCGTGTCCAGCAATGGAACAAAGCGTAACACCCATTCGTCATGTTCACGCAGAACATGAATCGGCACGTATGAGTAACCTTTCCGTAGAATCTCGCGATATATTGATACAACTGGGAGAGTGCTAAAGGAAAACTACTCTTAGGTGAAGTGGTACATTCATTCACAATCTATCACCATACATCAGTGGAAATGGACACAAGAATAGCCGCGTAGTTGTTGACTGTGCGCTAAATCTGTATTGAACTCTTGGAATTATTGCATCATCTCGGCTTGGTGTGCTCCATATTTCGATAGTGATTTCGGATTTGTATTCTAGTTTCCGTTATTTATTACCAACATCGGATTTAAGTGTATCGAGATCTATAAATAGTACAGATATTGGTTATTTTTTCCATGGTTATTCCCACTAAGAATTATTCTAACGCGGATTTAATATTAGATGGTAAAATTCCATGACTTTAGCCTGCAGCACCACTTCATCTATTTCTATCTTCCCGCTGCAGTGTAACTGATGTATTCGGGTTTAAAGGATTTCATTAGAGAGATAATTTTTTTTGAGGGTTCCCGTCTTAGTTTTCAAGAACAACGTATGACTGCAGACTGAAGTGCTTTTTTACTTGGAGATGACTAGATCTCTATGAGCGGTAGCAACCGCTTAACACTAAATGAACTGCATGCAAATTTGCTTCTTCCATAACATAGGAACATATACAATTTGTAAATAGAACATTTTAAAAGGATACATGGAATTTTGAATATTATGCCTGAGAAACAATAACGTCTGGTAAGGATAGTAATTAATACGTTGCCGAAGGATTGTAGTATCTTTGAACGTCACGCGTTATGAATACCTCCTCACAGGAAAGTTGGGTCCACAGTTCGTGAGACCGTGACAGGAATTTTGTAAGACTGACAAATAACGACTGCTAGAATAGTCGCTTATTGGCGAGCGATGCCGCAATATTATAATAATATAATAGAACAAAGAAATGTACAGCCCATCTAATATTAAGTGATTTGTGCCGACCATAAACAATATCAGTGAGCAGTGATTGCATAGTGGTTAAGATTCCGATCTTACGCTGGGGATCTGGGGTTCGAAACCCGTAAGCACCTGTGCTTTTTGGAAGTTATGTGCATATTAGAAAATAATTATCACTTGCTTTAACGGGGAAGAAAATCGTGAGGGGACCTTTATAGATTTACATCTCTCAGACGTGTTCTTTGTAAAGTTCTCGAAGGTTCGTGAAGTCTACCAATCCGCAAGCCAGCGATGTTGACTTTGACCTAACCTTTTTAATTCTTAGAGCAGCCCGGGCCCAGTTGTTACTTGATATTTCCCAAAAATTAAAAATGAAGTGTAATTGAATTTCAAACATTTCACGTGCAATTTTGACAATCTTGGAAAATGTTAACAGATGTCAACTGGGGTAGTAGCACACAGGCGCAAACTTACAAGACGGCGTTGTCTAGCGCGCACAAGCTGGCGCGCACTGGCGACCACGTGAAGAACTACTGGCCACAGCTGCTCGTGCTGGCGGGCAGGCCTCAGGACCGTCCTGCGCTAGTGGACCTCGGCCACCTCATCACTAAAGCTGGATCGCTCATGATCATAGCTGATGTAGTACAGGTAAACATATCTTTTGACGTCTATTAGACAGCTCAAGATTCTTAGTCTACCTCAGATATCTCACATAATTATACTGCACGCAACTCCTTCGCCAACGATAACCGTTGCTTGAAAGGCACCTTTGATAATCATATACATATAATTTGCAATTCTAAGTTAGCACACAGCTACCAAACAGCATTTTTGGAGTTATACTTCTTTTGGTAAACAGATCAAAGTGTAGATATTTTTCCACCGCCGCTATAATGCAGACATATCTGTAATGGTGGTGTCTTCGCATGCGTACGTCACAATTCTACCATCTTCAAAGCCACCAATGATCATTACTGTTGATTGATGGCTTTGAAAGCGACACTGTCACTGTCACAGGCGAAGCTGTCATACAAGGACCGCGCGCACCGCATCCGCGCGGGCGACGAGTGGCTGCGCGGGCGCAAGGTACGCGCGTTCTGCTCCGCCGTGAACGGGTTCAGCTTCGAGAGCGGCGCGCGCGCGCTCATGCAGGCCGCCGGCGTGGGCCGCCTCGCGCCCAACGTGCTCCTCATGGGCTATAAGGCGGACTGGGCCACGGTGCCTACCAACGAACTCGAGTCCTACTTTAATGTTTTGCAGTGAGTTCCGTTCATTTACAACAGTACAGATTGACGACCCGCGTGGCTCAGCGGCCACTTTACCAGTCCGAAACGCACAGATCCGGGCTCGATTCTCGGCCGGGCAGATATCTAAATAATGAATTTAAATTTCTGTTGTGGGTCTCGATATTTGTATATTCGTCTTGTGTCCATGGCATACACGACACGCGCGGGGCTATGATTGTAGAAAATGAGTGTAGAATGTACAAAGGTTTCTTAAGGTGATAGAACCTTTCGTGGTATGTCTCCAAAGGTATCGCTATATAAAGGTATAGTATAGTATAGTGGCGGTCTGGTTTGACAAGTGTGGTACCTTCGACGCGTGCCTGGGAATCAAATCCCGGATAGCCAAGGTGAGAGATCAAAATTCATACCACTAAGCGACGATAGCTTCTCTTGCATTACTCAGTTGAAATCGTTCGTCCCCGCAGCACGGCGTTTGAGACCAAGCTCGCGGTGGCGATAGTGCGCGTGGCGGGCGGCCTGGACTGCGGCGCGCTGCACGACGACGTGGGCGGTGCAGGGGCAAGCGGGCCAGTGGGGAGCGAGCTGCGCGTGCGCGCCCCCACTATCATGCACGCCGACTCCGACCTGGACATCCGCTCGCCTGACTCGCACCCGTCCAGCCGACACAACCTCAGTCAGTTTCAAATAATAAACATAATAACTTTATTACCAATAAATGATACCTCCCTGTTTAACCCCTCTCGCGTGTCTATATCTACTTATATTATCTATATATACGAAAATAACTTATATTTTTACGCGCAAATCGCTGAACCGACTTGCTTAAAATTTATCAAGGAGATGTTAAAAAATGTATAGGTTTCCTTTTGTCTCGAATAGAGGCAAGAGTTCTTTCGAATATGTAATGTTACTATGGGTATTTAATAATGCTAATAAAAAAGACGTACAGATACTCAACGCCAACGAAGTCTCAGATATACATGGTCAGAAAAAGTCCACGTCCCTCAAAACAGTACCTACCACACTTACCTCACTTGCTTTTAAAAACTTAAATATATTCATTATTTTCAACGTCTGAAAATTTTGAACGAAACTAAATAAGGATTTTTTCTTACAGACGTTTTGGCTCTTACTACGTCACGCTCGTTCACGATATCAGAGAAGAGTGATACCAAGGAGAAGAAAAAAGACAAGAAAAACACGGAATTCCATCATCAGATAATCAAGAAATCATCGTCGGGCGTTGAGCTGTCTTCGGAACAGCTCACGTTAACGTCCACATTCCAAAAGAAACAAGTGTGTATTAATAAAATGAACCTACACCACCGCTTGTATGTTAGTCTTCGGTAATAGACAGAACTAGCCACCAATTGTTGACAGCTATTTTTAGTAGTCACAGCAAAGTGCAGTCAGGAAAGTGAACTCTTAAGTTCGTGTACGTTAAGTTATTCTGACAGAGATTTTAACCAATTTCTCCAAAACGACGAGTTAGGGCCGTGTGGGCCATGTCAATTCGAGTATGCAATGAAATACGTTAGTGACTTATAATTATTGTATGAATTCCTACTGAAGTTTTTAGTTTAAGTTTATACGGAAGAACTCTTCATGTTTTAATCACTATCTATAAAATAATTTTCTATGAACCGTGAAAGAAGTTTCCGTTCCGTAAAAAGTTCTTTTAAAATCTGCTGTCGAAGTCGTTGAGCAGAAAACCTTCTGGTGCCGTTTCCCCAAAATTGTACATAACGGTCAACAACAGCATCTATTTGTGCAGGGTAGATAACCAAAAGTTTCACTTAATAGTCAAAACGCCATCTATTGGTGCAGGGCAGACAACCAGGTGCCATAATGGTAAAAACGCCATCTATTGGCAGATACTGAAGTGTTACAATATATATTTTCGTGTCACAGGAGGCGGGCACGATCGACGTGTGGTGGCTGTACGACGACGGCGGACTCACGATCCTGCTGCCCTACATCATCTCGCAGCGGGCCGCCTGGGCGCGCTGCAAGCTGCGGATATTCGCGCTCGCCAACCGACGCCACGAGCTGGAACTCGAGGAGAGGAAGTAAGGAACCAGTTACAATTAATAGTAACTAATAACGTTCTAGTCTGCGATACAAAGCATTTTTGCTTTGTAACAGCCGAGTTAAAGGATGCTGTGTTCTAGGAATGACTTTTTTTTATGTAAATGATTTTTATTTTCTTGAAGAGTCAAGTAGCAAACAAGGGTGCACACCAAGTTAAGTGGTCACCGCAGCCCATGGACACCCATATCCAACCTCAAATAAAACAAGTTCTGTCTAACGTCGTTCGTAGATGAGTCATTACTCCCGAGGACTATAATGGTCGCCTCGCTGTGTGCCCGGCAACCGCACCTCTTCAATCGAAACACAAAAATTGCTTCACGGCGGATTATGAGAGCGGCGCTGGTACTTCCCCCGACGAGCTATAGTTTTACCATCTATCAAGGGATGTGATAAAAAATAATAACGTTTTAACGTTTTCTACACTTATCACTTTTCCTATGTCCTGTGTTTTGTGTCGTCTGTCGTGTGTCGTGGATGTTATTGACACCTACAACTACGAATACACAATAAGAGAGATAAATTTACCTATAGTGTTCTAACTTAGCCCTCGTGGGTAGCAACGGGGTTGGTTTCATGCGCGACAATGGCTGCTTACCGTAATCGATTGCATACTCATTTGCTACTTCTAAGCAGTAAAAAAAATTATTTTCTCGTTGCCTAATGATTCTGCTGTAAACTACCTACAAAAAATATTTAAATAGCGTCATAGATAACATTTTTTTTTGACAGTATGGCAAACTTGTTGTCTAAATTCCGTATCGACTACTCTTCGCTGACTATGGTCCAGGACATCACGGAGCCCCCGCAGCCGGAGACCAAGAAGCTTTTTGAAGAAGTCATTAAGAAGTTCACGACAGAAGACGAAGATGAAGGTAAAATATAGATTTTTTGATATCGTCCAGTAATCACGTGAGGCTCAAAAGGGCATGAAGGGAAGCGGAAGGGGAGGGGAGAGGGGGGGGGGGTCGGAATGTATAACTAATTATCATTAGAGGGTTTAGTGTAGTGAGATATCATGTGTATTTACTTTTACGTTGAACGCGCAGTTTCTAAGCGGCGCGTGATCTAGACTCGCCGACTGACTGACTAACTGAATTATAGCTGTCAAAGACAACTTGCAACCTTAATGTCTGTCTAATGTCTATAATACTGAAGAATAGAGGGTAGCTTTACAAAAATTTTGCTATTTTAATGATTATGAAGATATATCAATTTGTAATTGCTATTTTCCTGACTTAGTCTTTTGTTATTTTAAGTTCAGTGACGCTAAATTTTGTTTCTTTTTAAGTGTTTATTGCTCTTTTTCGTTTATTACTAGGATGACGTTTTATTTTCCATTCTTGGTCATATTTTTAAAACATTCGCTTATTTATTTGCTAATCATTAATGTATATTGTAAAGGCTCTATATTATTGAAATGATCTTTTCATTTTAATTCTTAATAATATTTCAAAAATATTCATTTACTTATGTAAAGGTAATTTATAATAATTAATTAATAATAATATAAATATTGCAAAAGCTTTATGTTACTAAAATTATATTTTCTTTTTGGTAATATTTTGAAAACATGCGGTTACTTGTTTACGACTGATCGATAAACATTGCAGAGGCTCTAATTAATAAAATGGAACGAATGACGCTAGCGGAGAAGACGAACAGGCAGCTGCGGCTGCGCGAGTTGTTGCTGGCCAACTCCAAGGAGGCCAAACTGGTCGTGATGTCGCTGCCGATGCCCAGGAAGGTACGTGGAGACTTCGAAACTTTTGCCGCCCAGGCTGCCTACCTGGACGTGCCGGCGCCGTGAATGAACCCAATGTGACCGTTCCTTCCGAACGTCACTTCATTATTCTTGTCAGTTTGCCGCCAATTATCTTTGCCCGTAATTATATTAGTTTGTGAAGTTGGCGACGCTGTTCTTATAAGCGGATTTTGATAGGCATCGGACTTTTAAAAGAACTATGGTTGGTTTGAGGAGCTACCACCGCTGCTCTCATAATCCGCCGTGAATCTGCTGGGTACGGGCCTCCTCTCAGAATGAGAAGGATGAAATGTTACACAAAAGATAATTATTATCGAGGAATTACTAGAATTATTGTTTAACGGAGATACCCGACCGTCATGTCTTGAGTAAAAGTCACGTTTTGTTTGTTTGAAAAGTAGCAAATGAGCATGCAGAGCCGCTGATGGTTAAATGGTTACTGCAGCCCATGGACACCCACATTCAACCCCAAACAGTAACAAAGTTATATATAGAAGTCGTACGTAGATGCCTTACTACTCCCGATTATTAAGACCGACGGCTCGCTGTGTGCCCAGCAACCGCATCTCTCCAACTGAAACACAAGTATTGCTTCACGGGAGATTACGAGGGCCGCGGTGGTACCTCCCCGGACGAGCCGTTGTGCCACCTGTTTCTTATTTATGTGTAACGATTCCCAGGGCTCAGTGTCGGCGCCGCTGTACATGTCGTGGCTGGAGATGATGAGCCGTGACTTGCCGCCCATGCTGTTCGTGCGCGGCAACCAGACTTCGGTGCTCACCTTCTACTCGTGAGCCACCAGGACCTGGACTGTAGTACTGAGACCGAGTTGGAAGTCGGTCCAATTAAATAGAGACCTCTGGAATACTTTTCGGGACCTCGATCGACTTAAATAGAAACTTCTAAAAACTTTTCTGGAACTCGATCGACTTAATTAGATATATTTAGAATATTTTTTCAACGACCCGTGTGGCACAGCGG
Organism: Phareas burnsi; assembly: GCA_018249415.1. NCBI lineage: Eukaryota > Metazoa > Arthropoda > Insecta > Lepidoptera > Hesperiidae > Phareas > Phareas burnsi. The sequence goes on along the minus strand of DWKL01001799.1, from coordinate 756 downwards.
TCACTATACTGGCTTGACAGGCAGAGGGCTCCGGGTTCGATTCCCGGCCAGACAGACATCTGAATCGAAAAATTTAGATTTCTGTTCTGGGTCTGGGTGTTTGTGTACTCGCTTTCATATGTGTCCATGGCACCCACGACAATGGATCTCCTAGTGCGGGGTTATGGTGGGCTGAAAGCGTTAATTTTTTGGTACGTCACACAAGATTGACGTGTATTAAATTTTCTTGTTAACGAAATTCTCACAAGCTTTATAACTTTGTTCTTTTTAATATAAGTGAGTATTTATTATAAGGCGAAAGCGTAAATTCCTGATTTATTATAGGTATTTATTTATTTTGGTAGAATTACATAGATTTTTAGGAGAAAAACATGCCAAAGTTTAAATACCAATTATACGCGTCGTAATGAAATATATTATGCCGTGTTATTCTGTCACAGTACTTACATACATTACATATGTACGTACACTAGGACCCTACTTATAATGTACTTAGTGATTCCAAGTTTCGTAGACGAAACATTATTTATGACGTAACTATGTTTTAAGCTAATATTACCGTGGAAATTATACATTTTAATTACGTAACGGGTATTCACGGGTAGACCGCAAATAGTGCAAAGTTCGTTGCGTAAAGATACAGTTAGTGTGGTGTGTCGTGATATGGTAAACAAAAAAGAACGAACTAGACGTAGGGTAGATAGACTAATCTACCACTAGTGCCTGTCAATAGTTTCTCCCCGCCACCGCAGTTTC
>DWKL01001798.1:0-13863 GCA_018249415.1 Phareas burnsi | reverse complement strand
TGCGGATTGGTAGACTTCACACACCTTCGAGAACTTTGCAAAGAACTCTCAGATGTGCAGGTTTCCTCACGATGTTTCCCTTCACCGTTAAAGCAAGTGATAATTAACCTCTAATACGCACATAACTTCGAAAAATTAGAGATGCGTGCGAGGTTCGAACCACGGCCACTCAGCTTGAGAGGCCGGAATCTTAACCACTAGGCTATCACTGCTAGAACTATCAACTATTATTATATTATACAACTATAAATTGTAAGTGTTATCATTAAACCAATTCTATGAATGGCCTGTGATATAACTATGCTTTGAAAGATCTATATGTGAAATTTATGGATTTTATTATTTCTTAATTGCAACGCATGCCTAACTAGTTATCTGAATGCTTTCATTGCGACGCGGCTGACTCGTCGCGGATATTTCAAATTGAAATGCCTCGTTGAAATGCAAATTGGTTGGAACGTTACCATTCTATTAACGACGTCGCAGATCAATACAGCTATACTGGAAAATAAACTGTCAGTTTTTCTTTAATTTTCGTATTTCGTTCAATTAACAGATCCTAAAAAGAGATATTTCAAATATAGTAACACATTTCCGATAGTGCGTTCCGATAATCCTTAATAATATATAAACACGTTTCCAATAGTGCGTTCCGATAATCCGGAAATACTGTTGTGATACGATGATACTTGGCACGCTTGGGGAAGGTGTACCATATCAGTCTGACACGTAGAGGGTTCCGGGTTCGATTCCCATCCAGGCAGACATCTAAACGATGAATTTAGATTTCTGTTCTGGGTCTGGATGTTTGTATACTCATCTTGTATGTGTCCATGGCACCCACGACATAGGGTAGACATAGTGTGGAGCCATAAACATAGAAAGCGTTTGCTTGTTTTTTTACAGACTACATAATCTACATTTAATTAAAGATTTTTTTATTTTCATTTCGTTAAAAGAGAAAAGAAATATACGAATCGAATCTATAATAATCGTATTTTTTTCAGTTTGTTAAAATGGTATGATGGGTTAAAATGAAAACTCTGTGAAGTTACGGTGTTGTTATTGAAAAGTAAGCTATTTCGAATTTATTTTCATTTTAATGTTAATAAGGACAATAACGCGAACAGCCCCGCGGCATGCGTAAATCGCAACCGATCTGCAAAGTTAAGCAACGTGAGCGCTTGTGGCTAAATTCCAAGCGGGCTTCCGTGCTTCGTAGCGTTAAGCTGTCAGTCCCGACTGTTATCATCGGATAGCGGTCGTTAAACCTAGTCGGAGGCCTTGTGGGCGGTTTGAAAACATTGAACACGGGTTGGACACTAAACCATCTCTCCAGCAATCCACATTAGAGTAGCGTGGTGAAGCATGTTCAGATACTTCTCCGGGTGTCAGAAGACATCCGTGCCCAGCAATGGGATAAAAAGATTTGCAGCCACTGGGGATATTTTATAGATCATATATATATAGATTTTTTGGCAAAAATTGAAAGAAACCAAACATTTATGTCGATTTGATAACCGCCATTCTTTTAAAAATATACACTACGATTTAAACCTCTACTTTTGAGATGTAGGTTAAAATGACATAATTAACATTTTTAAAGTCGTGTTAGTGCAGGCTGAAAGATATTTAGTAATGTTTTCTATTAACCCACGTACCCTATCTAAACTGCTCCCAACACGCCAGGTCACGGACGAACGAAGCTACATTGAAATGCATTCCACACTTTTTCTATGAGCAAAGATTTAGTGTTTGTTTACCATTTCGAATGGTTTACGGTAACATGCATACTCTTATTCTTTGACGCAACCACGAGCAAGCTTTTCGTTTGGGTAAATTCCAAGGCGCTACTAGTGACATCTATTACCAGAGCTCGGGTTTTTTCTCGAATAAAATAACAGGAATGTAAATTCTTAATAATACACCTACCGATATAGACGGCGACACGTGTGGTGGTCACTATTCCGGTGTCTCGCGGAAGATTCCGAGTTCGATCTCCGGCCAAGTAGACATTTAAATAATTAGTCCAATCTGGTTTTGGGTGTTCGTGCATTTATCGTTATGTCCCCGGTAATCCCAAGACAAGGAATCCAAGCGAGTTATGAAAATCGTTTTATAGTATGAAAATTCACAACGGAAATATTGCCCGAAGTGGTGTGTTTATGTTTCGTGTTTGAAAAAACTTCAGAAAATCTCTTAACGCAATATCCACTAAGGTATCCATAATAACTCATCCTCCTTATTTTTTTCTAAGGTCAAATTTCTAAAACACGTTCAGTTATTCAAAATGTTCTGAAGCAATATTTCTCTTTCTTTCCAATTATTGATTCCCAAACAAACAGAATCATAAAGACCAATAAATGACAAAAAGTAGACGCAGATATGAAAGGCAATGGCAATGGTGTCTTTAAGAATAATTTGTTCATTCCTTTTGATTATCAACACAGACCTGTATTCATGGCCTATAAAAGAACGTAAACAGCGGATAATATTCAGGGGAGAATACATCAAACACAGAGGTGGCCATTCAACAGGAATAAGGTCAACTTCCATAGTTTTTGGGTCAACAAAAAAATAACAGATAAGTGCACACGGAGCCGCTAGTTAAATACGACGCCGACGTCTTTACTACAAAGGGAGAATAGCCTTCTCTTTGAGTTACGCAAATCTTATTTTGGTCTTAATTACCAAAGAGTATCGCAGGCCTCGTGCCACAGAGGCTGTTATTTTTATGGTTCCGTATGTAAATGGCAAAAAAGACTGTCTGTCCAAATGTCGCACTATAGGGGCAAAATTTGGAATGTGTAGATATATTCGATGAACGGCTATATTATGTTATGTTATGTTGCGTTATTTCAGGTCGTGTCGTGTCGTGTCATCTCATGTTATGTGTTGCTAATCATTATGTTAGTCCGTAATAAACTATATTAATATGTTATTGAAATGTACATTACAACATTTAACTGTGCGTAGGTTAACACGCGTTTAGGTACTTTTTATTTAATGGAAGTAGTTATAACTAAAAGAATCGGTCAAAAAATATGTACAAGATATCTAAAATTTTAACAACAAACAAAAATGGCAACATATTATTCACGCGATGCGGCATCTAACCTAATTTCATCCAATCATAATCTACTTCAAATGTCAGAGTCAACACGCACAGTAAACTGTCATATTAATTATTTCGCAATTAGCATGATTAAATTATATAGAACGACATCGAAGTGACCTTAATGAATCGTGTAAGTAATGAATTAAAACCATTTTTGCACTTTCCATTACTTTGAAATTATAATCTAATTTTTCTTTTCAATTACAATAATTTTAAAGTGTATCATGTAATCACTTATACCAAACGCCCGCAAATGGTAATTATATTCCCATCGCTTGCATCTATGATACTTTCATAGAAATTAATTATCACTTGCTTTAACGGTGAAAGAAAATATCGTGAGGAAACCCTCACATCTGAGAGTTCTTTGTAAAGTTCTCGAAGATGTGTGAAGTCTGCCAACCACTTGGACAGTGTAGTGAACTATGGCATAATCCTTCTCATTCAGAGAGGAGACCTGTGCCCAGCAGTGGGACGCTAATTAATGGGTTAATGATGATGATGATGATGATGATGATGGTGATCGTATTTTATGTACGTTTTGCATGAATTAATATGGATTTTTCTTCAACTCTATCACTGAAATTAATTTTTAAACAAAAAGTTAAAAATTATTCAAAACAAATCATTCGGAACTTCTATTTGATGGCAAATATTTTAAGGCAACCGTTACTACTTATAAGATTAACCGTCGATAATCAACCTATTGCCATCACTCTTTATATGGTTTTTTTAGGTGTGCCGGCCACTTGATGTTACATGATCACTGCAGTCCATGGACACCGTCATCTAATCTCAGACAGAACTGAAGTCCTATCTGATGTAGTTACGTCACTACTCCTGAGAAATAAGATGGTCACCTCACTGTAAGTGTATCCACCATCCAACCACACTTCTTCAATCGAAACACAAGTATTACTACACGGCGGGTTATGTGTGTTTGATCATTATAAATTATTAATTAATATTAATAAAAACAATGCCTCTTTATTAAGTAGAACTTAATTAAGTTAGTAGTAGTCACTTAAGTAGATAGTAGATTCTTGCGTGAAATAACTACTGAAATTACATTAACTAACATAGAACGGTCCCGGCTAAATCCGCTTTCGACAAAATAAATCGCATTAATCCAGTAACATGTCTGGAAGCAATTTACAACCGAACAAAAGTTTCAAACTCGTAACACCTCTCTTTGCGTTGCGCTTTAAAGCACCATCACCACACCTACCTACCATATAAGTCCCGATCCTGTATTGACGGTTGCCTTACATGAAACCGGCTTGAAATAAAGCGCGGGAGCTTATGTACAACGGTAAAGTTGTATTAGGCTCCACCGGGAGGCATTAGCACTCTGGCGGGGAATTCTACTCGGCGAGTTAACCACATGTTGTTTTGTGATGTGCAAGAAACAATATTAGCATGTAGGTGCGAGTGTGTTACGAGATACATAATTACGTAGGTGCATATACATTTTGTAAGATATTTTTTTAAATAAAGGAAGAATCAAACAAGTATACAGCCTACCTGTAATCCCTAACCTAATGAATAATTCTTTGTTTTATGCGAAATCAATTTTTTGCATTTTGTTTATGTAAGAAAAATAGCAAACGAGCGTCCAGGCGACCTGATTTTAAGTAGTAATTGCAGTCCAGGGACACTCATATCTAACGTTAAACAGAACTGAACTCCTATCTAAGGTCGTACGTAGATGACTATTCCTCCTGAGGACAAAGACGGTCGCCTCACTGTGTGTTCGACAACCACACCTCTCCAACTAAATACAAGCAATGCTTCACGACAGAAGTGCGGAGGTGGTACCAACCCCGTTAAACTATCGTTCCATCGCCAATCAAAATCGTCTTAAATGTGCATAATTAAAATTATTCGTAAAACTTAAAAGTTTACCTTTTGTAAACGCCACTTAGCAATCACATCAAGACAGTTGAAATCGACGGTACCCGCGTGGCGCAATGGTAATTGTACAGGTCTGTCATGTAGACGATTCTGCGTTCGATTCCCTGGGTCTGGGTGTTTTATTCGTCTTCGTATTTGCCCATGGGAACCACGACAGCAAATCCTAATATCGAACTACGAGCGTATAAAGCGGTACAATTATTTATTAAACCAAACTTAAACCAAAATGTACGTCACATATTGCTAACAAGTCGTCGCAGATCCTACCAAATCGAACAATGTTACCAAAATATAATCCTACATTACGTACACCGGCTGCCCAAAACCCCGCCAATAAGGGGGCCTCGCCATTGTTTCGGTTCCACTCCGCTGGTCATCTGATAACGTCACGCCTCGCAAACATCGGTGCAAGTGGAGAGCCGACCACACGAATGTGGTCAACGGAAAGGAAAATTGTTTTTTTTTTTTGGTTTCTGTCGCTTAACACTATTTTCCATAAAATACGGATCATGCAATGGTTTAATTGTTTACGATTTCCTGTTTATACAATGATACTTTTTATATCATTGAAGTAGCGAACTGAGCATGCAATCCCCTGATGGTAAGTGGTCACTGACGCCCATGAATATTTGTAGGCAACCCCAAATAGCATGGAGTCCTATCCGAAGTCGGCCACAAGTGCGTTGCTACCCCTAACTTGGCACGTCTCATGGAATTTGATTTGAATGAGTGCTTACTTATAAGTAATTTAATTAAGAAGTTATAACTAACTAGTTATAACATAACTATGTTGAATTAAAAATAAGTTAATTTAAATTAAATTTCATTTCTATAAAATTGAATGGGTGGTAGAACTATAGTTCAACCGGGGGGTACCACCGGCAAACTCACAATTCGCCGTGAAGCAACTCTTGTATTTCGGTTGGGAACATGTGGTCGTCGGAGACACTTTCTGCGAAGCGACATCTTAGTACCCAGGAGAAGTAACTCGTCTACATAGGATCTCAGATAGGGCTTGAGTCCTGTTTGACGTTAGATGCAGGTCTCCGTGGGCTGCAGTAAGCAAACATTAGGTGGCCGACACGCTAGTGAGTTATTCTTCTCACATATAAAATAAATTGTACATCAGTATGCATGAAACAGTTAAATGTAAAAGCATATATCCGTCCTCTATTCACATTACCCAATTGCTACAAGTATTTCACACGACTGCACTCACATAGCGACATGTCACTTCACATTTCAGAGTTCACAAACGGTAGAACGGGGGCAAATAGAGATTGAACTGCAATGCGGAAAGCTAGTAGCCATTAAAACGTCGATCGATTACAATGATGGCTCCCGGATTACATACACGCCGACATACACACGAATTTATGAACGGGCTAGACTTATAAAACACTTGGATTTAATCCAATAGACATCGTTCGTGGATAGGTTGGTAAAGGTGCATAACGTTTATTTTGTGTGTTTTACGAAAATATATATAAAATTTAAGAGTTTAAATTAATATTATAGCCGAATTTATACGTTTTAATTATGTAACGGGCACTTACAATACGTTTTTTTAAATGTTGATATTTCTTCCCAGTTGCATGGATCGAGGTTACGGCAAAACTGCGGTAGCTGGAGAAACTGTTCACAGGCACTAGTGGTAGATTAGTCTATGTACCCTACGTCTAGTCCATTTTTTATGTTTACCATATCACGGCAGACCACCTTTACTGTATTGTTACGCATCGAACTTTGCACTATTTGTGATTTAGCCACTGGTTTTCAAATTTGTACCAGTTCTGTTCGTTTATGTAAATCGTAAATAGTATAAAGTTCGGAGCGTAAAGATACAGTAAGTGTAGTGTGTCGTGATATGGTAAACTAAAAAGAAAAACGACTTGACGAAGAGTAGATAGACTAATCTATCAACGAGAAAAAACTAGACAGGCCCTAGTGTCAAATTTTTTCCCGCCACCGCAGTTTCGCCATAACCATTATAATAGCATATATTAGCATTTAAAAAAAGCGCATAACGTGAGTATCCGTTATAAAATTAAAAGGAAAGAGTTTTCAATAGATTCTACAATTTGAAAACTACTTCAGGTATATTAAAAATAAAGTAATAATGAAAAATGCCGATAAGAATATTATACATCCAAAAAATACCAGAAGTACATTTAACTCAACCTACAAATACAGCTGCCAAAGCTTTTCTCCCAAAATAACACTAGACAATTCCTAATCCAACCGTTGAACTAGGAAGTGCTTTAGCTCCGGTTTTGTTTCTCATTACCCGAAGTAGGGTCAAGTGTTAGAATTATTCTTGCTGCGTCCAAGACGCGACCATGCCATTGCCCTCGTCTGACATTAAGTAGTGAAACGCGACCAGCATCCACGCAGCTACATAGCTAACATAATCCTGAATAACTGAACTTTCGATGAGTTCATTAAAAAAAATATAAAAAATAATGTATGAATCGATATTAAATTTTACAGAAAAAAGTCACTGAAAGAGAAACATCAAGAAATCTTATAGATCATTATAATGGTTACTAAGAAACATATAGTTTAACATTTTTCAGTCCTTTGTAAACAAATTAAAGGACTAAACATAACACAAAATTTTCGCATAATATGCTCAATGTAAAAGACAACGAACAGACGAGAAATTACATTTTAAACGATAATCATTAATTTATTAATACTTCATTACAATATGTATGTAGTAGTGGGGCCACTAAAACGTTTATTTTTTAGTTCACAGAAAACCCGCATTTCGTTGAAACATTATACACACCTTGATTCGGGTCTTAGCGCTATAATTTAATTTTATGGTTAAAATGAACTGACTCAGAAAGTTAAAAATTACAACCATTGTAATTATGTACTAATAGTTTTAATATATTATTCACCTTCATTGCGAAAGAAGCAGGTGCTTTAAAACATTTTACATGTATAGAATTACATTCCAGAGGTACTGGTCAATGCCCGAATACCAAGAACATACTGCATTTGTTCATAATACTGTACATATATTGAACATTTTGGTAGGCGGCGTTGGTTTGGCTGCACTTACAGACGTCCGGTGTGCGAATTTGTTTTATACATCCTCTTGTTATGTTATTAGTGTCACTGTTCTTGATTTATTCGTCTCTTAGGATATGAACAATTGGAATATTAAGTTTGAGGGCATAAAAGATAAGCATAATCGAGCGCTTACATATTTTGTTAGGGAAAAATTGTAACGTACAAGGCTTTTGCGTGCATAGCGAATAATCAGTCACAAGTAAGATTCTAAAATTAGTTAACTTGAACATTAGAAAACAGTAACATAAAATTCTAGCTGAGAAGAATAAGCATGTTTTTGTTTTAAAATAACTAAGACATGAGCTTGGAACAAAACGCAAGCGCTTGTTAAATTTTTTAAAACAGCTAATTGAGAACTCAAAACAAGACCGAGGAAACCCAATCGCAACAATCAATCACATTACTGTGTCGAATGGAACAAAGAACGCGCTAAGACCATTTGTAGGTCAGTAGACAAGAAACCATTCCGCCGGCGGAAAAATGTAAACAAGACGCCCGTAAACCAAACTAAATTAGCCAAACGCGTTCCACGACGAAACTAATGAGGCGACCATTTGGAACGAAACCATCAAAAAGTACGATAGTGTTTATGGTTTTAACAAATTGGTTGGCTAAATTATAGAGGCTATAGAAGTCATTGCCTTAATAAATGACTAAACTGAGTTGGATGCTGTTTAGTCAATCGTAAATGAAGATAGATCTAAGGCACGAAAGTTAAAAAAATACGAGGCAAAGGCAAAGTGAAGGCAAAATAAGGCACTAAAGACAAAAATACTACAGTTTAAATAAACGATTGGTGAACATAAAAAAAGTATAATTATTATTATTATTTACTATACATACAAGATATCATTCCAGATATATCCACTGAAAATTAAATGATAAATGATAAGACGCTGTTTGGTTTCGAAAAAAACAACAAATCTCTAAAATGAAACAATACTTAACGTGAAAGTTTTGTTTGAAAATAATCATTACGTAATTCTCCGATCATGTTTATATATAACATATGTTGTTTTAACTAGGTCGACAAAAACCATGGGTCATGAAAAAAGAGGATACAGGACAGGTTGGACGGCCTCCATCGCTATTGTAATTAAACGAGCGCGTGGCGACGCCATTTGTTTTGGTCACGCAAAGTTCAGGGCGTCACGCGACTTTTTTGGGCGAGTATAATGCGTGAAATTCCACATTATCATTCAACTATTCACTATATTTTGTTTCATAGCCGTTATACTACATGTCAATTTAAATGTTCTTGCACTGTTCTGTCATCCTTAATGCATTTGCATATCAAAACCATTTTTGTAGTTACGGCCAAAAATATAGGAATTTTTAAAAATAAATGCCATTTAATGACTTGACGTCATATGCAAGAGTTTGAGGTACCAAAAATAGATCTTAAGACAACTCTTTCAGATACTTAAACTTTTAATAATTTTTGGCTGATTACAAAAACTTCAAAATTTCGAAATCGGCTCCACGTTAGATAATAACATTTTAGCATAAATACGGCAGCATTGCAGTGTTATTTTCAGAATTTACAAATCTACGTTTTTTTTTATTCAAATGGAAACGTATTTATTACTAAAATTGAAAGTGACCAAATAAAAAAGTCGACAATTAAATACACGGTCCAAATATTTAGATGCTAAAACTCTAATTCGCCTGGGAAGGTACCACCATCGCCCTCATAAACCGTCATGAAGCAATTCTTATGTTTCGGTAAGAGAGATGTGGTTGCCGATTACACTTAGACGAGATAACCATATTAGTGCTCAAGAGTAGTAACGAATCTTCATACGACCTCTGATAGAACTTCAGTCTTATCAGAGGTTAGATATGGGCATCTAAGGGCTGGTCGTGAAAATAGAAAATACTATATATTCTCAAATAATACTTGTCAATAAAAATACAATCATCAAATAGCAGAGAAATCCTTCTTGATGGCGATGCGCGATATTTTGCTGCTTCTAAGGCCGAAACAAGAGCACTTTGCACACATATATCACAACTTATTTCAAATCAGAAAACAGTTGTCTCCGACCGCAATCGAAACAGAGATCGTTGCCACCTTTTGAAGAATTCAATTCATTCGATTTTATGGGTTACTACGAACATTATGTAATACACAACGATGGTTACTTGTACCGGCTCTGTTTTGTAATAATGGGCATCTGGACACTTGTGGCTTGTAGCTACGAACTTCCGCAGTCGAATGAAAGAGTGATGGAAATTCAACAATACTTAAGCATGCGTCCTATTTTAAATCTAATCTTACATTCCCGAAAGAGACGTTACTCATGAGACGCGAACAGATGATTTTGGTTCTGAGAATGATTAAATTAACATGTAGCAAAAACGTGGTATGTTTAGTTAACTCGGACTAAAATAAAACCACCTTGTTTGATGGCGTCTCTTTCGCTATCGGCAAGCGATCGATTATTTTCAACACCTGTATTATGTAAACAAAATCCCTTAACTTGCATCAAAACTTTCCAATAGATAAAATTATAATAGGCATTAGCGATACTAGTAACGTATAGCGGAACGTGGTGTCAACGTCCTCTTGTAGTATCATATTAAGACTGTTGCCGTAAGATTGGTTATATCAAGGATAATTAATGATTGCTTGCTTATAACAGTTAATAAAACGGCAAATATTATGCGCAATAAAGTATAATTTCTATTGTCTTTAGACATATTTAACGTGCAAGTAAATACGATTTGTAGGTACTCCTTATCTGGAATATAAAAAAATAATTGCATGTACGACTAAATCTATATGTAAAATTTAATAAAATTAGAAATCAATTGATTTTTTTTCTCATTTGCACGACACGAAAACGTAAAATTCGGTTTTCAATTATTTTTGATTTGTACAGGCCAATGTTGGCTGCAACCATTTTGTGCCCCACTGCTGGGCACAGGTCTTTTCCACAACTGGACTGGAGCAGACTTCACCACGCTGCGCCAATGCGAATTAGTGGAAATATGAGTTAGTGGCCAATCCGTGTCGGATGTTCTCCAATCGCCCGACTCCGACAAGGTTTAATGACTGCTATCCAATGATAACAACCGGGACCGACAGCTTAACGTGTCCTTCAAAGCTCGGAAGCGCGCATAAAATTTAGCCACTAGCCACCATTCAGCTCGCAACTGTGACCCATGTAGCTGAACTTTGTAGATCGGTTATGATCTACACAAGCTGCGGGCTTAACCGCGCCATCTTTAGTGCTAATTTTGGTAATGGCTAAATATTTACCGAACTCGAAAATAAGTGATTCTATACGGAATGTCATAGGCTACGTTTTGCTGATTACTGCTTGAAAATTAAATCGCTTAAAGCTTAAAGTGCAACAAAACGTAAAATAATATAGACAGTCAACGGAACATTGTAGAAAAACAAACCACAGACAAGACGGGCATATCAACACGCTTAATAAAGACACATGCTTATTACTCCCATAGTGCAAGTTTAAATAAAGATCGGTCGGTTACAGAAAGGTCAATATGACTTTCGCGCGGACGTTTTTAACGGTTTAATAACATTTCATTGCGATACCAAATATACGAACACGTACAAACACTTCATTGGGCACTATTTGGAATTAAAACAACACACAAAAATAGAAAAATTAATGAATTTGAAATTTGTTTAACTTTTCAATGTACAAGAGATAGAGGATACCAAAATAATGTCTTCTAATACTTTTTATGATTGTTGACTTACACGACGGAACTATCTTAGTCCGCAACGCATACTCGTATGATCTGAGATAGGACTTTAGTCCTGTTTGAGGTTATATGATTTTGTCTGAGACCTGCAATGACTACATAACACAGATGGCCCGCACGCGCGTTAGTACACATGAAAAAATAAAACATAACTTGAGCGGTGAGAGGTATTACCAGCTGACACTTCATGGTAAACGTCAAATGGTAAAAGGGTCACACAATGAGGGTACTTTCATAAATGAATATACCCGCGTTTAGTATTGTGACGCCCTCTACTCCATTATTATAAAAGAACTAGGCGTTTCATTAGTTTCATAGCACGCTTGCTTTAAATTAACATAAGTATGATTGAAAGTGAGTCTTTGGGCGGTCGTTCGTGTAACGTTTGTACTTTTTGTCTAGTAGTATACTATGTAGTTGAAATGCTGTTTTAAAAGTAAGTTTTTAAAGGTTTCTACCAAAACTTAACTTTCCAAAAACTACTAATATACATCATATCATCAGATCAGGTTGAGATGATCGTTATAACGCATGTCAACTAATGGAGAAAGAAAACAGAAAATCAAAGAGTTAAAATGGAAAAATATTCCCTTTAGGACCGTGCATGATGCATAACGGGATTTTGAAAACATTTCCTGCTATTTTGCAAGTCTATTCGTCTCTGCAACGCCTTAGTCCAAACAATGGTCCCCTAGACAGATCTACGGTCGATAACGGTGCAATATACTCCGATTTGAATCATAAAGATGATTTACAATTCCCAGAGCTGGATACAATATTATTCTTATGGATTATGCAGAATTGAATGGTAATGAACGTTTTCATCTAGGGTCGTGGCAAAGAAAAATAAGTACACCAAATGAAAAAGATATATAGGTAAGGTACTGATGAGGTGTTAGTTTAGCGCTACGCTAAGTATAGAATACTTACGCTACGCTACTCTAAGCTAAGTACTGAGATAGTACGAAAAATAAAATTTGAATTTATAATAACACACAAAAGATGAGAAAATTGAAGGCAATGTCAGTCTAACTTTTAATTTAAGAGATTGACGTTAATAAAATAATATCTTCGAATATTTATAACGCAATATACTTCATAAGTAAACTGCTGCACTAATATAATGGTAAAAAAGACCGATAACATTTGTACGCAGAAATTAATAAAACGATCATGTTATCATAAACCGATAATAAAATAGGGTATTCCCCTGATCTATTTCTATAGTTTTTTTTTTGTTACCAGAGTAGCAAACGAGCGTACAAGCCATCTGAAGTAGAGTGGTCAATGCAGTCCATGCGCACCTACGATTGACTTCAAACATTACTGAAGCCCAACGTAGGTCATACGTAAATTCGTTACAACTCCTGAGGAATAAGATGGTCTTCGCGCTAATAAATGTCCACCCACACTTCACAGCCACTAAACCGAAATATAAGAATTAATCCATGGCGTATGATACATTCCCGGTCGAACTAATTCTACCACCTATTAGATAGTTCTTAAAATAAGCTTTTCCGTGATTAGCACATTAGTGATAGCATTTTATCTTACTGATACATTCAAAACAATATCGAGATTGTCCCACAATTTGAACAGCAGAAAATAACGTACGTTCCACATTCAAGTAGTCAACAAAATAATTTATAGGTCCGCCACAATAACCGACTACTGAGACTATCAATTGATATGATTGTTATCCATTTGTCGTTGTTGTGTAACTTTTGATTTGAATTTACAGAATGCGTCTTCGATGACGATTTTAAATGATCTGTTTATATTTTCTCTAGTTGCGATACGTAATGGGGAAGATTATTAAAGTTTACTTAATAAATAAATCGCCACATTTTCTGTATACTGTAAACTGCAAGCGGACGCGAAAATTGGAGATGAACAGTTTATAGTACTTCTAGTTTATCACCATAAACTAGAAGTACTATAAACTGTTCATCTCCAATTGCCACCGACTACTTCTTTTATACTAACGAAGTAGATGGTCGTCAGAATACCAA
>DWKL01001797.1:0-13868 GCA_018249415.1 Phareas burnsi | reverse complement strand
GCGTGGTGGACTATGGCCTAACCCTTCTCATTCTGAGAGGAGACCTGTGCCCAGTAGTGGGACATTGATGGGTCGATGATGATGATGATATATTTTTTATGTGAGAAGTATTATGTGTTGTTAAATGGTCTCTGTACCCCTTGGACACGTACATCTAACCTCAAACAGGACTGAAGTCCTATTTGAGATCACATGTAGACGCGTTACTACTCCTGAGGGCTAATATGGTCGCCTCGCTGTAAGTGTACCCGACAAGCGCATCTCTCCAATCGCAACGAGAATTGCTTCATAGCGGATTATGAGGGCGGCGGTGGTACCTCCTCAAACGAACTATAGTTGTACCACCTATAAAATGTGGTATACGCAAGTATTAAAATAATATTTATATAACATATTGTCCTTATTATTTTCTTGTTTTTCTTATCTTACGTTTGATTAGACACCGATGGGTTGTAACATGTGTAAATAAAGGAAGTGGTACAAGCAACAGCAATAAAAACACTAATTCCGCCACACCCAAGCGAGTCGGACATGTGGTCTCCTCGGGAATCGCTCCGCGGGAGACCATTAGCGGGCGATCGGTTGGTGCGCAAAAACAATGACAAATTAATTACACCAATTAACGCCTTCACGTACAATTATAGCGTGATAGCTAACCTTGTTGGAGCAAATATTCGTTTGCTTTCATAATTGCGTTAGTACGCTTAAGGGAAAATTAAAGTGGCAAATATGAGAAAATCTTTTTTTCCCTCACACATGAATACTCTATCTGCGGCCTATATTCGATATACTGCGACCGTGAAAACATTTAGGACCAACGAAACACTAAAAGCTGCGACAGATAAAAAATACTGTGCCATACATTACAAAAAATATTTAATTTTATTAAATATCGACTACTTAATAGACTTATTGAATGCTCCTGATAATTAATTTCTATTCTTTACTACATCGAATGCTCGTTTATCTGAAGTCAATGACAATTCCAGTTGCATTAATAATTTAGTAACAATTTTTGGCGAGATCTCTACGATGACCTTAAGACCTCAATACACAACGTACCAGATTTACACACTGGGATATTGTTTCCGACTTTATCATGTACCCAAATCCAACAGCGAGTACAAATTTTCAGATAGTTTAGAATGTTTTAGACTCCTTTTTAGATATACAATTTACTTTTGTTATATAATATGATCTATGGCCACAATTAAAAGATAGATTTGCTAACGTAAACAAATAATGATAATAACAAAAGAGTAAAAAAATCAAGCTATTACAGCGGTGATTTAATTGACGTATTACTACAGTTTCACCGTTTTTTTATCATAAGTTGATGATAAGGAAATAAAAAATAATTTATGATAATGATGGTGAATAGTTGATGATCTTGGCAAAAATGCCAGGCCGAAGCCTTGAAATTATTGTAATACCATCAATTCTTATTACGTGCGCAAGATTCCTAATTATTTAGACGCCTGGAAGTGTGGAAACAGTAATAATAGATTTCATTACATTAATATGTACATAGATTATATACGTACATACTCGTATAAATGAAACTTAAAAAAGCGTATTAAAAATACTTGTTTGTTACAGTATGCTCGTCGATCGACATCAGGAGCTACCCGGAGACAATGATCAGCAAGCTGAGCGGTTGTCAAGTGATCGAGGGCTACCTCAGCATCGTGTTGATGGAGCGAGTCAATCAGCCCGCCCTGAACATGAGCTTCCCCGAACTAAGGGAGGTCACTGACTTCATACTTATCTACCGGTATAAAATTTCTGTCTTAATCTATCTAATATAATTTTTGCATGAGCAAGCAGTGATAGCCTAGTGGTAAGATTCTGCCCTTCCGCGCTAAGGACCAGAGTCAGAATTCCGCACGCACCTGGGATGTTTCGTTATATGCGTATTAAAAATTATCACTTCCTTTAACCGTAATGGGAAACGTCGTGAGGAAAGCTACATGTCTGATAGTTATCTGCAAAGTTTTCGAAGGCACGTGACGTCTACCATTTTGCACTTGGCCAGCATGGGGGCTATAGCTTAATCCTTCTCATTCTGAGACTTGTGTCCGTGGGACAGTAACGGATTGATGATGATAATGAAAACATGTTCTTGGCTTTTTTATGAAATTTCTTTAAAATTCTATTATGTATGTTTCCCATTTGTATGTTTTTAACACGTTGACTGCGGCGCTAATATTCGAAATAATCTACCCGTGCGGCGCGCAACACAACAGACGTGTTCCAGTACAGCGACACACACCGTATGCGAGCGAGCCGCACGAGTGGCGCGGACAGTAAAACACGACATGTGTGTTTGCCGCAGTCAATGTGCTAAAGGGTTCAATTCTATCGTTCTCGCAGCCACTATTATCACTACTACTCAATACTGTTTGTTTAATAACAACTATAACTAAATATTTATCAGAAATAACTATAAGTGTTGTCCTTGAATAAACAATAATACGCGGAACTATGAGCGTTTTGCGTATCTGTTAACGCAACTCATTACTTTCAGGTTCGTTAAAGGCGTGCGCAATCTGGGCGATCTCTTCCCGAACCTTGCCGTTATACGGGGAATGCACCTGCTGAAGGATTACGCACTCGTTATATTTGACAGTGCGGGCATCGAGGTTGGTTATTCGAATTCAAACGTTACCTTTAAGATACATAAACTGTCGGTAAATTTACAAGCGACGACCTGATGGTCGGTCCTCTGAAGTTGTGAAGCATCGACATATGATGCGATATCAAATAGGATTCCAATCCTGTTTGAAGTTAGATGTGGGTGACCATGGGTGGCAGTAACCACTTAACATCGGGTGGCCTGCACGTTCGCTTGCAATCATCTCACACAAAAAAGAACATCACGAAATTTTATGTATGTAAAACAAAAGCATGCTTTATCGAATTGTTTAGAAATCGATTAATTTGGAAAACAATGATTGGGTAAATCGGTAAAGATCAATTGTGAATTTACTACTAAATTAACAGTAGTGACAACTGTGAACATTATAAGATCTTTTTGTTTGCACGACTATTGCTATTACTCACGAGAAAACATCTCTATAAAAATATTGTTGAATGAATGAATGGGCAGCGCTTCAGGCCGTGTAGTATGAGATGTGGCTTATTCCATTGATTAAAACTAAGCGAGATCGGCGTACTAGTTGATAACATTATTATGAAGTACTATATACAAAGATAGCCTAGTGGTAAGATTCCAGCCTCTTATGCGAGGGGTTGGGATTCGATTCTCGCACGCATCTCTGATTTTTCGAAATTGTGTGCGTACTAGAAATTAACTATCACATACATTAAGGGTGAAGGGAAACATCGTGTAGAAAACTACACATCAGAGAATTTTCTGTAAATGTTTCGAAGGTGTGTGAAGTCTACCACTTCGCATATGACCAGCGTGATAGATGGCCTAACCCTTCTTGTCCAGCAAAAGGATAGTAATTGATGATTATATTAAAACTAAATATACGTAAAAACTAAATATACGTTACTCAAATAGAGACTGATATCTAGTTGTACTTGCGATTGTGTATTTATTTAGCTCTATGACAGAGTGAAAGATAAATTTATAGTTATAACTAGAGTTATGTTACGCAATTGCATAGTGATTTATATTGTTTATATTTTCTAGTCATTAGTTTTATTATGATTATATATTTATTGTTCATTAATTATAATAAATATCTCGGTTCAGTGGTTGTTATTTTGATTTGATTTGATATGGTGTAACGGGTTAAGTATTGAAGTAATAGGAAATTTTATCTGAGAACAAAAACGATACTGCCTTACGAAGCGCGCATAGCTTGCCTACATCGTAACCGACCAACGAAGTTAAGCGACGTCGGGTGCGGTCGGGAGTTGCATGGGTGACTGCTAGTGGCTAAATATTATGCGCGTTTCTATGCTTCGGAGGGCATAGAAAGATATCGGCCCCGGTTGTTATCATTGGATAACAATCGTTAAACATTGTCGGAGGACTTGAGGGCGGTTTGAAAACGTTCGACATGGGTTTGGCCACTAACCCATATCTCCACCAATCCGCATTGGAGCAGCGTGGTAGAGTATGCTCAGTTGTGGGGAGAAACCCGAGCCCAGCAGTGAAATATAAAAAGGGTTGGAACCAAAAATGATATTGATTAAAACGAACGTAATGTTCACATTGCCTTTTATAAACTTTAATAGGTAAGCTTCAAAATTCACATTCAAATTCGGTTTTAGCTTACATATCTATACAAGTAAATACAATTGAAGTAGATAGGCACATATGCATGTTATGCAGGGTATTGTTTATGTATATATGTGATAATCTAGTGGTAAGCTTCCAGCCGCTCATGTTGGTGTCTGAGTTCAAATCCCGCACACGCTGATTTTCCAAGTTACGTGGGTGTTAGAAATTAATTACCACTTGCTTTAACGCTGTAGAAAAAAAACGAGTGCAAACCTACACATCTGAGAGTTCTCTGTAGAGTTCTCGAAGATGTGTGAAGGCCATCGCGACACTCGGCCATCGTGGTGGACTATGGCCCAACCCGTCCTATTCCGAGAAGACCCGAACCTAGCAGTGGGACAGCAAGGTTGATGACGATTATTTATTTATCTGCCCGTCTGTATAGCTTAATCTGGGAAACTGCCGAACCGATTTTGTCGGTCCTGTCGCGCTAAGATCTTATCTTATGGGTACATTTTATTCATATAATTCAGATGCTGTTGCGTAAAGTCAGTGATACAATTTATAATTATGCTTCCACAGTCACTGGGACTTCGCTCTTTGACGAGGATAGAGAGAGGCGCGGTTCGCATTCAACACAACGACCACTTGTGTTACGTTAACACAATCGACTGGAGCCGCATCAATGCCGACGGCGCCGACAACAACGTCATCAGGGTGAGAACACGTGTCCTATTTTATAGCAGCATATATACTTGTGTCATCCAAATTATCGTCATCATAATCCGGTCGCAGAGGGGCGGTTGTTGGGCACAGCGACACACGCCATGTTAGTACTCAGGAGTAGTAACGCATCTACGTACGACCTCATATAGCTGTTTAAGGTTAAATGTGGGTGCCCATAGGCTGCAGTGATTACTTACATCAGTTACCCTGCACCCTCGTTTGCTACTCTTCTCACATAAACGCAACGAATGGTATGTGTACGTAAATTTGACTCCCCGATCGTTTTTTTAATGTGTAGGTATAGCGCTGGAGCCTCTATACGTAAATTTATTATATAAGAGTCAATAATCTTGTTGAAAAAAATTTGGTTGTGACAAGTGATTTATAAATTTTAAATATTCTCGATTCGTCAAAAATTTTCATTACTAAAAAAGAAAAGCATAAATAACTTGTGGTTCGCTTGTGCGTTAATTTCTTAAATAAATCAAAAAATTCAAGACTAACTAAATTAATTTGATATGTTCGAAGATATAAATATATAGGCATATGATATTCCCATCTCCAGGGATACTAAATCGTGCGATAACAGCTAGCGAGATATAAATAAATCCTTACTCAACTTACGTATCAAGCCGCAAAATACTTTCACTAGTTGTTCGGTTTCATATAATGCGATAGTTATTGAACTTGTAGCTAAACCCAACACACTTTAATCTTGTTTACAACATATATACATCCTTATACACATCATGTTATTGAACACGGTGGAGCTAACGTTACACAAATAATATAACGCTCCAAACAAAACTAGTTTGGGGCGCGGACCGTGGGATTTCTTTGTTATTAGTTCCGTCTCGAGAATCACATTTATACGCATATGTCCTGTCGTACGTTATAGCAGTTCAATTAATTTGCCTATTCCACATTTACAATATCCTACTGCGCATCTGATGACGTCTTTTGAATTATTTTCCTTTGAATGACAATAAAAGAATATTACCTCATCAATCTGTGACACACGATCATTGTATCTTCTCTTGAAGTGTACTCTTTTGTTATAACAGCTGCTCTCTTTCACCTGCATATTGTATTTTATCCATACCCCCCTACTTCTTAGTGTTTATTTTCTCTATCCCAAAGTTAGTCTGGAAGGGATCGCTTTCCTTGCGAGACAACCCCGCCTTTTGTAATATTTCTCTGTATACATGTATGTGTCATAATAGATATACCAATAAAGAGAGTAAATTTATGTTGTATTGTATAATTTCTAAAAAATCTAAAAGCCTTCTGTACAATTTCGTACTTGAATTTTTCAGTTGTCGCTCTTACTCGTTGATATATGAGTGTGATATTGGTAAATTGAAATCAAGTAATAAAATTATGATTTGTTTCAGTCAAATTATGATACGAGACTGTGCGGGTTATGTCCGAACGCGCAGAGCCGTATGGAGGACCGCGGGCAGCTTCATCTGCAGTGCCCGGCGGATTCCTCTGGACGTTTGCTCTGCTGGGACGACAAACATTGTCAGAAACGTAAGACATTGGATTTGCAACATTTATTGATTGAATTTAGCTTAGGTTCAAGACAACATTTAAGTATACGTTTGAATACGCAAGTAGATTGCGTTTGCTGTTGCGGAGCTGAATTTATGGTTTTAGGGCTGATGGTATGAAAGTATTTTATTTCATAGCATTAATGACCTTGGAAATTAATGTTAATATAATATATCCCTGCCTGAGAGTTTTCTGTAAAGTTCTTGAAGGTGTGTGAAGTCTGCCAACCCACACTTGGTCAGCGTGGTGGACTATAGCCCAACCCTTATTCTGTGAGAAGACCCGTGTCCAGTAGTGGGATATTAATGGGTTGATGATGATAATGTATATTATATAAAATAGGCTCATACATATAAAGAATGACATTGATTTAGGTATATTGGAACGTATCTATGATACCGTTAAGACGTCGTTATTTATGACATTTATCATGTCAAGATTATTATTCATTATTATTGCTTATGACTATCATAATAGAAAAAAAAGTTGCCAACAGGAAAATTAAAAAAAAACATACAATGCCGACATATTTAAATCCATTATTCATTTTGAAACATCACCATCATATGTGATATTCATCACCAACTCCTGTCATTATTGAAAGGTTTTATCACTTACGTATTGCATTTATATTATTTTATCACTCGTTAATCACACACGTCGTTATTTTAATTATTATTATATTATGGTGCTGCATAATTTCCGCTAATGAATATCTTCGCATCATTGTATCTCTTCTTTTTTTGTGTAATAGAAGCAAAAAGCATGTAGTATACGTGATGTTAAGTAATCACTATCGTGTAAGTTTAGGTTCAGGATGTCCAATTCCCTAAATGTGTAACGATTTAAAAATGACAATTTTGAAAAATAACAAATTTTCAAAACGAACATTCTTCATGCAACGCTCTCAAAGATTCGTCATTTTCTGAATGGGACATTTTGAGAATTGGGCGCATAGCCCCGCGTCTTGTACAGGTCGTCACCGATCTACAAAGTGAAGCGGCATCGGGTGTGGTTTGGTTGGATGGATGCGTGACCGCTAATGGCTAATTTTAATACCCGCTTCCGTGCTTCGAAGTGCTCCGCGTTGCGGAGTCGGTTGCTGTAATTGGATAACAATCATCGAATCTTGTTAGAGGCCTCTTAACTAGTTTGAAAATACCCAATACAGATTGATCACTAACCCATTTTCCCCAAACCTATTGGTGAAGTATCTTGGTAAAGTATGCTCTAGGCATTTCCCAGTAGTGGAGAGATACTCATACCCAGCAGTGGGGCATAAAAAGAGTTGCGGCTATATGATCTAGTTTTTTTTTATTTGAGAAGAGTAGGAAACGAGCATGCAGGCCACCTGATGGTATGTGGTTACTGCAGCCCATGGGCACCCACATCTAATCTCAAATAGGATTCTAGTCCTATTGTGGGAGTGAGGTGGGTTGTAACTACTAAGATGGCCGCCTCGCTTGCAAGTGCATCCGACAACCGCATCATACCACCCGAAACATCAGTATCTCTTCAAGGCGAATTGTGGCGTGGTGTGGAAAGGCGGCAGTGGTACCTTCCCGGCCGAACCTAATTCTACCACCTATCGAAATTTGTAAGGGGCGATATTTTATATTGTTTTTGCGTTGTCCGTTTCGGCGTTGTTAATTCGTCGTTTGTGTTTACAACCGATGCGAGCAGAGTGTCCAAGCGCGTGCGGCTCGCGCGCCTGCATGGCGGACGGCATGTGCTGCCACGCGACGTGTCTTGGCGGCTGCAGCGGCACTGGGCCCGCCGATTGCCACGTGTGCGCCAACTTCTCCTTCGGCCACGGCAAGAATCGCACCTGCATAGAGCGCTGCCCCGCCAACACATACGAGGTAACTCTTCATTCTTCTTACCGTTGTATAGTAATGTTCAAAATTTCCAGAGTCACTGGACTCTCGAGAAAACTAGTTGTAACCCCTGCTGCCCCATCAACACTTACGAGGTAACTATATTTACTGTTGTGTAGTGATAATGTTAAAGAGTTCTGAAGTCGCTGACGTGAGTAATCAAAGATAACCACTGTTTATCCACTGGTTTGAAACTGTATGTAGAGCGATGCCCTCAACAGTTATGAGGTAATACTCACTCTTCAGTTTACTCTTATGTAGTACTGCCGTTTTAGAGTCACTCTGACAGGTCTCGTTGAAGATAATGAGTAATATGAGCCCGGTATGGATTTCGACATCCTGTGCCGAATGTCTGGAGTTGGTGTACCTTTGATTTATGAAAATTGTTAGCGCATCTGAAATTACTTATCACTTTAATGAATGGTGGATGTAAACTTTGTGTGGACGACTTACCTCCCTAAGGGTTCTCCTTGTTCCGCATTTCGCCACCGTGGAGGACTAGGGGCCGGCGTTTACGTCTTAAACATATATATTCACAATATTAAAATTTCAAAACAAAAGAAACTTCTTTACAGCGAATCTGAAAATACAATATAATGTGTATAATCAAAATACCTCATACTATTATTCTGATAAGATATTTTGCAGCCTAATGTTTACATTATCTTGGTATTAATTTGATGATTCATGTAATATGTTTTTTTTGTGAGTGTATCATTTTTATATGTGACTTTAGAATTATATGGAACTTCTTTTTCGTATGTTCGAAGAGTAGCAAACGAGCGTGCAGGCCACCTGATGAAAAGTGGTCACTGCAACCCATGGGCCACCCACATTTAACCTCAAACAAAAGTGATGTTCTTTCTGAGGTCGTACATAGGCGTCACTGCTCCTGAGGACTAAGATGGTCGCCTCGCTATAAGTGTGCCCGGCAACTGCACCTCTCTAACCGAAACATGAAAACTGTTTCACGGCGGTTTCTGAGGGCGGCGGTGGTACTTCCCCGGAGGAATTATATTTCTAACACCTCTCAAATTATCTTACAAGTTAAAGCTTACAATTAAAGTGGTAATTAATATATTTTTCTTCAAGGATAAACCGGCAGTAATAACTTACTACTACTTCTAAATTCCAGGCATGTGCCTCTGTTTTTTCAAAATCCAATATGAAGTGTACGAATCCACATTTGACGAGATATCATTTATATATTCATTTATTCATTAGGTCTATTAAACTAGATGTTACAGTAAGTATTGTACAATTTAAATATTTAATCATATTTTATTATTATTACAATTAAATTACAATTTATTTTATAATTTTCGCGTATTGAAATCCCTCGTGTTCCATGTGTCAGTTGGCGAGGCGGTGCGTGACGGAGCAGGAGTGCCGCGCGATGCCGCCGCCGCAGACGCCCTTCGGCGCCGACAAGAGCCAGTTCGCGCCCAAGATCAAGGCCTACAAGATCCTCGACAACAGGAAGTGTGTCTACACCTGCCCCAGCGGGTACACCGAGGTAAATTATACTCCGATCACTTTTATTATACTTTTCTATTATACTCGTAAACTCTTATTTATTTATTTTATTCAACAATTAATCTACTTAATTTAAATCTTAAAATTTCAAAATGTAAAAAAAGTGTGCTACGACCATTGCACAATTACTATCACTATCACTTATATTAAAATGTAATGTCTTCCAGCAGACCTAAGACTGGAAATTTCTACTTATTACAAATTAGGTTGCGTTGCAGAGAAATGGGGCCTTTTTAGATTTTAAAATAAAATTTATCTTTTCAATGTTTCAAGAGTAGCAAACGAACTCGTCTGTCTTGGCCACCTGATGTCAAGTGGCCACTGCGTCCCATGGACAGCCATATATTATCTCAAACAGGACTGAAATTCTATCTGAGGTTGTGCGTACATACGTAACTACTATTGAGGACTAAGATGATTGTCTCGCTGTTAGTGTACCAGGCAACCGCACCTCTTCAACTGAAACACAAGAATTGCTTCACGGCGGATTATGAGAGCGGCAATGGTATTGCCCCAGACGAGCTATAGTTCTATTGCCTATTAGAAAATATCTATCTTTATCTAAAATAGATTTGAATAACTGGCATTATCCATAACGTGTCCCTCGCTTGTTTTACGTCTCCTGTAGTCTTTAAATCTTAAAATGTACAATGTCACGTACTATTAAAATTCAGTTTTGCCCCACTCACCAAGTTATACGAGAATTTCGAGACATTTATTGCAGTATTTACTTGTACTTGCGTTTAATTAACTTTTGTCTTTTAATTACTGACATGAAGTAGGGAAATTGTCCAATTAAGCCATTCCTTCGCCTACGTATGGGCAGATTGCCAAATTATACTTGTTCTTTGTACATTCAAGTGTCATGAAGTTATTCACTTAGCAATTGTGGAAATAATTATTTATTTATGGTAATTGTATAAATGGTATACTGAAGTGCGCATAGCCTCGCGTCTTGCGTGGATCCTCACCTATCAATGAAATTAAACAATGTCGGGCGCGGTAGGCAGTTCTGTCGAGTGGGTTGATCGCTAGTGGCTAAGTTTTATGCGCGCTTTCGTGCTTCGGAGGGCACGTAAAGCTGACGGTACCGGTTGTTATGACTGGATAGCAGTCGTTAGACCTTGTCGGACGACTTGTGGGCGGTTTGAAAACATTCGACACGGGTTGGTCACTAATCCGTATGCCCACCAATCCGCATTGGAGCAGCGTGATGAAGTAAGCTCCAGGCCTCCCCAAGTTGCAGGGAGAAATTCGTCCACAGCAGTGGGACAAAAAAGGGTTGAAGCCAATAGTATAACATTACAAGACGTTTTATGTATCTACTTCAATATGATGGACCAATAAATTAGTAACTGACATGAAATATCACTACGGCCTGTGGATTTCTCAAACTAAATAAAAATAGGACTGGTGGCTTACCAGAAGCTAAACACTTCATTGCTACCACTGACTAAGCTGAAACGTCTAATTCATATAATGTGTGCCATAACACTAAAAAATATCGGTCACAGGATCACCATACAAAATCGCCATGGTACTGTGCTTTTATGTGCAAACCATCTTATGATAAGAGGTCACTGCAGCCCATGGACACCTGCATCTAATCTCAAACAGAACTGCAGTCCTACTGAGGTAGTGAGGATTGAGACGGTCCCCTTGCTCGTTGTAATCGTATCTGACAACTATACCTTTCAACCGAAACACAGGAGTTGCTTCACAGTGGATTATGAGGACGACGGTGGAACCTCCCCCGACGAACTAGAGTTCTACCATCTATAACTATATACTGTATGTTGTAAGTACGTAGTATTTCTTATTTGTTCGATTCGATTGGCAGGAAGGCGACGTCAAGAACTCGATATGCAAGCAGTGCCCGTCGTCGGTGTGCGTGCGAGAGTGCGCAGGCACCAAGATCGACTCGGTGGCGGCCGCCGAGTCCTACCGCGGCTGCACGCGAGTCAAGGGCGACCTGGAGATCAGCCTTAGGCCTCAGGGAGGTTAGTTATTGGGTTTTTTGAACATTTGGCGAGTTATAGGTGACAGTGAATTTAAATATTCATACGCACGCCGTCACACGAAAACGACAGGTTGAATTTAGTTATTATTATTTTTTATGTACGTACGTACGACAATATGAGTTGACGGTGAGAATGATATGCTGTGTGCAGGGAACACGATGGCGACGCTAGAGGCGGCGCTGGGCGAGGTGCGCGCGATCAGCGGCTGCCTGAAGGTGACGCGTTCGTACCCGCTCGTGTCGCTCATGTTCCTCAAGAACCTCGAGCGCATCGGCGGCAAGTGCGACGACAATAAGTGAGTCTGTAATGTCTTTTCGTTTCTTTGTTTTATTTTCTACCTCTTGTACCCGTAGTATACAAGCCAGCGGCATCTTATAGGGCTATTAAAGTTTTGAAACTACAATGGGATTCCTCGACCCGATGTTAAGTACCCATTGCAATTCAGCCTTTACAAAATATCACAGTTACTTTTTTACTAATAAAACTAAGCTAGAATGTCTTCTGATACATGAAATTTATTTAAGTATAGATTAAAGTAATGATAAACCAGACTGTATAGTATACCAGAATATAGCACACGCCGTTACACTAGAGCTATAAGGCAGAAAAGTTTAATGATAGTAATCACCATCCTCGAACCATGGAATTCTACTATCTAAATGTCTCTAGTCACCTGCCATGCCAATATCGAGCGATTGATGTTAAGCGATCATAGATGCCCATAGATATCTCTAGCTGACCACATTCGTAACTATCCATAACTCATAAATAATTTAAGGTCATGAGGGCATGTGGACCTGTGCAATGAACACAAGAATTCAATCTCAGAGAAATAATTGAACACCTCATATAAAAATATTTTTTTGTTTTATCACTTCCTTCAGCCATTACTCCAACTTTGTATTTTATTCTATTTTTTTAAGTAATATAATACAAATTTCGACCGCTTCGCCGAATACAATAGTTCATATCTTTCAAATGAGATTTCAAAAGAGAAATTGTTTATTAAATATATAATTTTATTTGCATAACGTTAAAATATAAAAAGCCATGTTAATTTTTTTGGGGTGTTAACTATTTTAGGAAACTACTAAGACGATTTTGATACGATATTTGCAGGAGAGCAGAAAGTGCGTTTACGTAAAGAGGTGCAGCTAGAGATGCACTTTTATGCAAGCTAGATATTACACTTCCAACAACGTCATATTATACCTGGGTTTGGGGGTTGCCCGCGGACTTCGAGGTTGGACTCTCGCGGCCTCACCGACCCACTTTTTTCTCCTTTATAATAGCAGTGTTATGGTGTACTGAGTTCTAGTGCGACGATTGTGGTAAAGAAGCGACACTTGCACTAGGCAACTCATCTGTAGCTAACTACATGATGGTCTTCCATCTTATTTGGAATTGATTACCGATGTCGATGGGTGGCAGTGACCATTTTTTTATTTTTTTTATTTTACCATTTATTGTCAGGGGAACTGCAGACTCATTTACTATTTCTATACAAAAAAAAACTTATAATCTTTTAACTTTCCAGAACGCAGACTGTATTATACATTTTCAACAATCCAAATCTCGAAATGCTCTGGGACTGGTCGATAAAAAACCTGGTGATCGAAACTGGAAAACTGTTCATACATTTCAATCCAAAGTTGTGCTACAATCAGATACTGCCTCTGAAGAATATGACCAAAGAGTCCACTTTTGATGAAATTGAAGTGTCTCAAGATAACAATGGCAATCAGGCGTCATGTAAGTATTTTCAAGTTTATTTTGATATTCAATATTTCCATATAATAAATACTTTTTAGTCTCAGTATTTACATGGCACAAATAGGACTAAGAATAATACTGAAAGTCAGTCTTATATGATTTCTTTCTTTCTGATTTTTTTTTAATATAAATTTGTACAATATTACTAGCTTAATTACAGACAAATTATTATGGATTGTTTAT